>CAJHQQ010000876.1:0-133773 GCA_905132885.1 Moricandia moricandioides | reverse complement strand
AATCAATATCATATGAGTTATGATGAAGAAGTTATCCCACTTTCAATCGAAGTGATTCTAGTTTACTCAGTTTGGCGATTTGACAATTTCTTATTGATTATAATCAAAGCAGAATGAATCACGATGTAAGAAGCTTCATTTGGACACACAAATCAGTGGCTAATCACCCTGAAGTTGAATCAATATCATAGGAGTTATGATGAAGAAGTTATCCCGCTTCAACCGAAGTGATTCTAGTTTACCCTGTTTGGAGATTTGACAATTTGTTCTTAATTCTAATAAAAACAGAATGCATCACGATGTCAGAAGCTTGATTTTGACTCATAATTCAATGGAGAATCAACCTGATGTTGAATCAATATCATACGAGTTATGATGAAGAAGTTGTCCCACTTTCAACCGAAGTGATTCTAGTTTACTCTGTTTGGATATTTGAGAATTTCTTATTGATTCTAATCAAACCAGAATGAATCACAATGTAAGAAGCTTCCTTTTGACACACAAATCAGTGGTTAATCACCCTGAAGTTTAATCAATGTCATAGGAGTTATGATGATGAAGTTATCCCACTTTCAACCGAAGTGATTCCAGATTACCCTGTTTGTAGATTTGGCAGTTTGTTTTTGATTCTAATAAAACCAGAATGAATCAAGATGTCAGAAGCTTGATTTTGACTCATAAATCAGTGGAGAATCACCCTGATGTTGAATCAATATCATACGAGTTATGATGAAGAAGTTATCCCACTTTCAACCGAAGTGATTCTAGTTTACTTTGTTTGGAGATTTGACAATTTCTTATTAATTCTAATCAAACCAGAATGAATCACGATGTCAGAAGCTGATGCACTGTCCCGAAGGTATGTTCTCTTGACTACTCTAGATGCCAAGTTACTAGGCTTTGAACAAATCAAAGGTATGTATGAGGATGATCCTGATTTCAAAGAAGCTTACAAATCTTGTGAGAAACTTGCTACGGGTCATTACTTTAGGCATGATGGATTTATTCCATGATAATCGCCTTTGTGTACCTAATTTTTCTTTGAGAGACTTATTTGTCAGGGAATCCCACGGAGGATGTCTAATGGGACATTTTGGAATTGCCAAAACTCTTAAGGTCTTGCAGGATCACTTCTTTTGGCTGCACATGAAAAGAGATGTTGAGAGAGTCTGTGGAAGGTGTACAACGTGCAAGCAAGCTAAATCTAAGGTCCATGCCCATGGTTTGTACACTCCCTTACCCATTCCTTATCATCCATGGAATGATATCTCTATGGACTTCATTGTAGGACTGCCTAGAACTAGAATTGGAAAGGATTCTATCTTTGTTGTGGTAGATAGATTTTCTAAGATGGCACATTTCATAGCTTGTCATAAGACTGATGATGCATTACATGTTGCTAACTTGTTCTTTAAGGAGATAGTACGTTTGCATGGCAAACCATGGGCATGCTAAGTTCTTAAGTTACTTCTGGAAGACCCTTTGGTCCAAACTAGGCACTAAATTGTTGTTCTCTACTACTTGTCATCCGCAAATTGATGGACAAACTGAGGTAGTTAATAGGACACTAGGAACTCTCTTACGTGCATTCATCAAAAAGAACTTGAAATCATGGGAAGACTATTTGCCTCATTGTGAATTTGCATATAACCACTCTATGCATTCTGCTTCTAAGTTCTCCCCTTTTGAAATTGTTTATGGGTTCAATCCCACCTCTCCTTTGGATATAATGCCTTTACCTGAGTGTGGAAGAGTTAGTATTGATGGCAAGAAGAAAGCAGAGATGGTGCAACAGATCCATGAACAAGCAAGGCACAATATTGAGGAAAAGACCAAGCAGTATGTCAAACAAGCAAACAAAAGAAGGCGTGAGATGGTCTTTGAAGTAGGTGACAAAGTATGGGTTCACCTTAGAAAGGAGAGATTTCCAAATGAAAGGAAATCCAAATTGATGTCAAGGATAAATGGTCCATTCGAGATCATTAAGAAGATCAGCAACAATGCATACAAGCTGGACCTCCAAGGTAAGTATGATGTATCTAATAGCTTCAATGTTACTGATTTGGTTCTTTTTGTGGCAGATGAACCAGATTTGAGGACAAATCCTTTTCAAGTGGGAGAGGATGATGTGATCATGGACCAGTGCAACAAGGAAGAGGATGTAACCAGGAATGCAACCATGGACCAACCAGCTATTGAAGATGCCTTAGCCATTCCAGAAGGTCCCATGACTCGTTCTAGAACTAAGAAACTAAATGGAGCCATTGGAGGATTACTTAGACTAGTATGGAAACAAGAAGAAGGTCTTGGACAAAGCTTGATGATCCGAGATACCTTGATCACCATTCAAGCTATCTCCTCATCTAGCTGAATTAGTACTTAGGCAAGTACTTGTGTGTGCTCTTTTCCTAGCTCTTGTTTTTGTCCCAAAGAGGTTTTCCGGAGAAAGGTTTTTAACGAGGCCACAAGCTGCTTACACATCACCTAGGTGCTAATATCGGTCCAAGCCTAAGGAGACTACTCTATCTATTTATCTTATGTTATGTTTTAGACTATAGTTTCTATGTTATGTTATTCTCGAAACCTAAGGCATATTCCTTGGTTTCTCTATTTAAACGCTTGTAAACTCTCATTCTGAATCAAGCAGTCTTTTATCTAAAAACCTTTTGTCTACTCTTTCTCTCTTCTTTGTCGAGTGCAATAGCTTGCTGGTGAGTCATATCCGGCGTCTAAGGGTTCTAGTTTGGTGTGTCATATCTGATCTAGTTCCTAAAAGTATCAAGGAGTCTATCCGCATCTCTTTGTGTCACCAATCGATCCACATACCTTGATAAACTTGAGTCTTTGATTCGTTTATGCAAGGATCTATCCCATCTGATCGAGAGCAACATCCTAGGATCATATTAACCTTGGGAGTATCGATCAAATGACACATGGACTCTTACCCCTGCAATTATCTGAGTACACAGGTAGTCTTCTCTGATCTCTTTCTTCTCTATATTCTCACTTCTCTCAATCAATGTCTCCCTTCTTTTGAGGGTATCATTTAATTTTTTTACTGGCTGAGATATTTGGACAGGTTTCCATGAATCAAGCCCTAATGGATTTTGCCACCAAATCATGTTCACTTCTTTTTGACCTTTATCTCTTTATAGAATCATATGAATCAAGCATTAATGGTTATAACCACCAAATCATGTTCGACTTCTTTTTAATCTGAAGGGGAGAGAGAGGGGAATCAGAAGCACACAGACTTTTACCTTCCAGACTTGCTGAAGGAATCCGATCCAGTGTATACCAAGTCCCAAAGCAAGCTGATAATGTCAGGATTAGTGTTGGAAATCAGCTTTGGTTCCTTCAAACTTTTTCTGCAAGTGTGATATAGTGGCAGGATGATCCACTTTGGTATCTCTAATAATCTCTGTAAACAACATTCTAAGAATGGTGTTAAAGTGTGGTTAGTCAATAATACATTTTGATCATAGTCCCCTTCTTGACTCAATAAAATTTTTTGAAAAACTTATATAGTTATAAAAATAAAACTCAAAAACAAATAAATAGCATTAGCGAACCTTCCCTAGACTTAAATTACATTGTCCCAGTGTAATCTGCCCCGGATTGGTTAGGAAAAATCAAATCATAAGTAAATGGCTTAAAAGAGAAACTCGATACCGGACTATGTAAAAGTGTATCGATTGATGTCACGATGATTATGTCGACCGATGGTCATGTTCCATGGTCGATAGATGTTTATACTTCAAAATCGATCGATGGTAAACCTGTAAGTTTCTACTCCTTTTTTAGAATAAGTTTAGAAAATAAAACTCAAAATAGAACACAATATCAGTAAACCTCTCCCAAACTTAAACAACACTATCACTAGTGTTATACAGTCTGAGATTAGTGAAGAAAATAAACCATAAGGACCAAATTTAACAAGGAAAAATGATATACCTGCTTGTTGATGGTGACCATTGATCGACACAGTTAAGTAGCGAGCGATCGATGCTCGGTTTTGATCTGTCGATCGACAGTGATCAAGTGTCGATCGATGCTCTGTGCAATCTATCTTCCTCTGATCTCCTTTTTTAACTTGAAATAAATAAATACGAAAATTAGTAATAAATGAAAAATCAAATCTAATTAAAACTTACTAAACAGTGGGTTGCCTCCCACTCAGCGCTTGTTTTTAGTCTTTAGCTTGACGTTTTGAAACTCTGATTCAGTTCGGATGAGATTGGGAACTTGCTCCGAAACAATTCCCAATGTCTGATATCTTCAGCTTCATCACCCTTTTTCTTAAAGCCTCCATTGACTCTTCTCCTTTGTCTATCATTTCAACAATAAGAAGTGCTTGAAGCTTTGCAAATGGCTGAACGAAGCATCTGTTGTGCTCTCTGTATTTCCTGACACCATCTGAGAAGTGGGGAATCGATGATAACCGAGGACCTTCCTTGATCATTTTTCTCTTCTTCCAATTCCTCCTCTTCTTTCCCCCAAACTTGTTTGATCTCGTGGTGCCTCCATTAAAAATATTACAAAACACATCAAACTCATTCTGCTTTAATCTGTGATGAGTGTCGATCAACGCTCTACTGTTGATGTCGATCGATGTTACAATGGTGGTGTCGATCGATTCATCAATGATGGTGTCGATCGATGCTGCGACCGATGGTCCTTGGTCAATGCACCTTCATACTTCAATACTCTCTTAGAAACAACTGTATGCTGAAGATCATCAAATACCTCAATGTAGAGATCCACATGCACACTTCCATCTAGTGGAATAGTAATTTCAACCTCAAAAACAGCACTTGGTACCACAAACTTCACAGGGTCATGTACCATCTTCGCTCTTTTGTGAAAGTCATCATCTTATTCTGTGCAGATAGGTGATCGTATATGTTTTGGGACAGCAGGATGTGAGGTCTTGGACACGTGCATTCTCTCCCCAACTGGTCTTGGTTCAATCATGTAACTTGGTTGTTCGTCTAACAATGATTATTGATCGATGTCAGCTAGGTGGTATCGATCGATGTCAGCTAGGTGGTATCGATCGATGATGGCTTTGGGTGTTAATTGATGGAGTAGGGTGGTTGTGGAGATGATATATGGTTGATGTAAATTGATGCTAGCTTTTGGTGAAGTTTTAAGATCTATTATCGAAGTGTGCTGATCGTCATCAAGCTTCAGCTCTGAGTTCTGATGCATATCTTCAAACCATTCTTCTAGCTCCATAGTGGCATTCCTACTCGAATCCAAATATGATGGTGATGTTTCTTTCTACATCCGGAGCATGACAACAACTTGAAACTTTGGTGCTCTCTAGTGTCGAGTCTGCAATGTCCTAAAGATAACTCGATCTTTCATGGATGTCGAGTGGTGTCGATCGATAACTGGGGTTAGTGTCGATCGATGCTGAGGTCTTAAGGTCGATTGACGTTGAGATGTTGGTGTCAATGGACGCCGAGGTCGGATCGATAATATCAGCTTCTTCTGCTCGGCTCTCCATATCCATCTTCTTTTTCTTCCTCTACCATATTTCTTAGCATAGATTCCATCTCGATCTTCATATTTGCTTCAGTATCATAGAGAAAGTTGGTGAGTAAGGCGTTCGTGATGTCATTCCAGGTAGTGAGAGATCCTGGTGGCTACCTCTTGAACCAACATGTTGCTTCTCCAGCAAGAGAGTATGGGAATAGTTTGCAGAAGTAGTAAACTTCAGAGACTCCATTGCACTCAATGGTCGACGCTAAATCATCGAATTATTCAAGGTGTTATTGGGACATTCATGAGGAAGACCATGAAAAAGGATGATGACCCACAAGAGAGATATATGTAGGATTCAGCTCAAAGACATTCCTCTGTGTTGCAGAACAACGCATCGCATACTTTTTGGCGTAGAAATCCTCAGCCATGTTGTATTCTCTAGATTTAAGAAAACATATTGATTAAAAGCTTGCTACTCTAGATTAGATCTTATTCACTTGAAATCAAATGTCTAATCTCATGAGTCTTATTTTCTCTCTTGATTGAAAATTTGTTACTTTATTGTTTAGTGTCTTGTTTAATTTATTCACATCCCTTCACTACCTTGATTGCACTTAGATTAAGCATCTACTTGTATTTTCATTGCTTCAAAATTATTTAGAATTGGATTGATACTCTTCTATTCTACTTTGATATTAGTATTGTGAAAATCCTTTATCAAATTTGGTGGGTTGTTAGTTCTAAGTTGATTTTGACATTGAGATTTGGTCATTCATCTCCTTTGTTTTGGTTCATCTTAGGCTGACTTTGCGGTCTCATCCTTGACTTCTTTTACTCCACCACGCTTCCATTCGCTACTCTGATCAGAGCCAGTAAGTCAACTTGATAAATGCTTCCTCACTTCGTGCACTCATCTCATATGTCACGATATTTACTCGCAACAGTCTCAACATCTCATTCAACCCTTCTTCTTCCTCAACCCTCACAAAACAAATAGGTGCTATCACATTATTTTAAAACTTGACACACCAAATTTAGATCTTTGATCCATCAATGCATAAGCATCTTACATGGGTAGTACTATAACTGCCATACTCACCCGCCACACTTTCCGAAGCACATAATTGCCCTTGCATTATATCACTCACCATATTCTACAACTTTTCCGTTAACCCATTCAATGGATCAACAACTTGCAACAACTTTTACAAATTTTCAATTCTTACCTACTAATCCAACGGAGTTTCTGATCTTTATTGGATTCTTCATCCACGGCCAATTGCAGTGGTCGTGATCTTTCTTCGATTGACACAACTCTTTCTTTGGGTTCCAATTAGCCTAAGAACCCAATGCACATGTTCTAAAACTACATTTTCTTAAATTCCATGAAAACATTTTACTTTCGTAGCCATTCTATCCACATTGAAGTTTCAATCAACACCTCTCCTCGCTTAACTCTCGAATCTGTGATGCTCCTAAGATTACTTTGCGCCCGTTATTGACTCTGACCTTAGCCATATAATAGATATAATTTCATTTCTTAACTAATTGAATTAGTGTTCTAAGATTGAAAACCCCTTGGCATCTGACTATTACAATTCACTACCAGAAAACCCTAGATCTAGTTATTTTCCTTAATTGTTTACAAACCAACAATCTCTCTTGTTACTTATTTCTAAAGTCTTATTAATTGACTAGCATAATTAAGTTGATTATCAAATCTATTGTGTGCATTCTCTCTTTGTGGATTTGATCCCTAAGTACTACAATTGAACATCTTATTTGAGAGAGTAATCAATAGCTCTATGGCAATTTGAGAACATATCACCCGTCTTCAATGAGTACAAGTGTTTCCACACTTTGAAAAATAAACTCTTCGTAAAAATAAAAACCTCATATGATCTACTTTATTCGAAATTAAAAACACTCTGAGATTGGGTCTTTACAATCCTCCTGCTCACTAGCCAAGTGAAAGGTAGCCAAGCTAGTGACTTAAAACAAGCTCCTTAGGAGGAAGTCCTATGTTATCCTTGTATGTACTCTTGATCTTTCTTTCTTTTTTGTTTTTTATAATAAGTGTGGTTGAGGTTTTTCAGGTTAAGTCTAGCACGACTCACTGTGGCCGATGTGAAGCATCCCGCAACAAATATAAACCCCCACTTTCACTTCTCCGTTTCAGCCCATGTATACCAGTGAACCCGAGGCCAAGGGTCCTACACCACCCAGTTCAGCTAATAACTCCAAGTAAGTATCACTCCAACCTTGAACATTTTTGTTTATCATGTTTATTTCTTTCTCTTAGATCTTGTCCATGAGCTTACTCTCACACATGGGACTGTGTGAAATAAGTTTGGGGGAGAGTCTACTATCGCACAAAGTTTTCTATTTTGTTGTCATGAGTCTCATGCATTGAATTTGCATACTTATTTTCATAGAAAATATCAAAATACCAAAACATTGAGAATTTTCAAAAAAAATCTCAAAAAGAATCATTTAGTTCCATCATTTGCATCTTTAGGCTTGAGTCTAGAATCATATTGATTGCATTCATACATTGGGAGAAAACCTTGTAAAGAACTCAATGTGATACCCTTCTCAATAATAATAAGTAGCTTAAGCATCTTCTTGATAACTTTTAGACTTTGACCCTTGAAAACTCCTCTTGAAACTTGTTTAATTGATGAAGTTTGCTTGTCCTTGAAACCAACTCCAATCTAACTTGAGCTAATGAACCTAATTTGTCGTGCTTATGGGCTCTTGTTGTGCTTGATCATGGTTACCTCACACATACTTGAGTTTGTATTATGCCTTTCCACCAATCTTTGGCAACTCAAGTGGTCGTCTCTCCTTTGGATGGTTCACCAAACCCGTAACCTAACCTTCCTTTCTAGCCATTATTATTTTGATGAGTGGGTCTTTTCTAAAAGCTTGAGACGTGCATAAATTGAGAGAATTGAGAACGACAATGGTTAATCCTTATTACTTGCTAGATTTAGGATCTCATGATTGTCTAGCTAATAAGATGGGAAGGGAGTATTAAGTGTTTGATCCTTGAGGGTTAAGAAAAAAAGTGAGTGAAATGAGTGAAATCAAAACTCTAAAAAGAGATAAGATACTAGGCATCAAAGAAAAAGAAAACATTATCTCAAAGAATGTCAAAAGAAAGAAAATCCCCTAAGAGAAGAAATGAAAGATCCAAAATAGTGGGGAAAGCAAGAAAGAAAATAACTAAGGCTGAAAAAGAGAGTGAAAGAATACATAGTAGACAAAAGAAACAAAGAGTTTTAAAAGTTGGAGTGTTCTTGGGGTCTTTAGGGGAGTGAAAGAGAGTTTGACATTGAGAATCAAGAGTAGAAATTGTTTTTTGTCTAGGAAATAGGTTGAACAATGAGGATTGGGCATTGTATGTATGAGTTGTTCTGTTTCTTAGATATATTATGCATAATGTCAAACTACTTGTTCTTGAGAGTAAGCCACAATGAAAATAACTTGATAACCCTCTTACTTACCATAACTTCAAGCCCTTTTCTCACCAAGCCAAAGGATTAGGACCAATTTCCCATTTGAAAATGTGAGAGTTGAATAATTGGTTTGCCTGTGGAGTCTTGAGAATGGGTGTAAGAGATCAAGGAGTAAAGATAGGCCAAGATAAGTTAGAGTTTGATAGGATCTCTTGCTCTTGCTATTTGATATGATTATGAAAGGATATCATGTTGATGGCTTTGAAAAGTTTCTTTTGGTGATGAGCCCCCACCTTTAAACATCTTCTCTTTCTTGCCTTTGAAAGTTTACTTATGGACAAGTAAATGACAAGTTTGGGGAATTCATGTATTGCATTTTTATGGTTTCTTATCAAGCTTTTTCATTCATATTGTGGCATTTTAGGTTGCATTTAGATTTATATACTGCATTTTCATATTCATTTGCATCTTATGGGTATTAGAGCGGTTACTTTCGAATTTTGGAGCAATTGGAATGGATTAAACCATAAGGGTTTTAACTATTTACTTGTATGCAGGTATTAAATCTATTTTATGAAGCTCATCATTTGTCACGGCATAGGAAATTGAGTAAGCTTTCCAGCGAAAGTGATCTATATTCGATAGGAGCTAAATTCTATGAGTTATGACTATTTTTCTGGGCACATGTCAGTACCCGACCATCTCCTGTGGCCAAGACTGGCCGCCCATACCGACCGCTGGGTCGACCACGTACCTGTCCAAGTTCTGCGGCTCGCAAGCGGAAAACCCAGAAGGTCACCATCGCCCACCCATCACCCTACGGCCAAGACTGACCGCCCAGACAGACCGTTGGGTCAACCAGGTACCCGTCCAAGTTCTGCGGCCCACCAGCAGACAACCCAGGTGGTTGACCATCGCCCAGCGGCCAGCTTCGACCGCTGGTTGACCAAGTGGCCAGCTATATCCGCTTAAAGACCTAGAAGCCAGTCCCAGTAGGCAGCCTCGACCGCAGTCGACCCATCTGACCCAAAACATTTTAGGTTGACCTCGGACTGTCGGATTGACTCGATTTCTCTAGCCTATAAATATTGTTTAGACCTAAATTTTTAGATATATCTTGTTTTCTCTCTAAACACGTTAATATTTTGAAGAAAGCTTGAATCTTTAGTAATCTAATTTTTTTTCTTGAGTTATTTCAGTTTATTTCATCTTCTTAACATGATCAATGTTAAATCTATCATGGGTTTAATGTTATTTCCTTGCTTGTTAAGTGTTCTTATGCTAGTTTAGTCTTGATCACTCTAAACTAGAGCTCTAGACATTTCATGCCCGAAAGGTGTTTGATGAAATGTCTGAACCAACTAACCAAAGACATTTGGGCCCCGTTCGTGTGTACATCTGAAAGGTGCATAATGGTCCATCTAGATATTTTATCCAGATGGATTACCTGGATGTTGTTCATTTATGTATTTCGTTTATGCATATTGATGAAGCATTTGAATGCAACTATGTTTGTTTGCTTTTAATTTTTTGAACTTGCATTTGCATCCATATGCACTTGTTACTAAAATGAAAAAGACATGTTTTACGGTTCTGGCGGGAATATGTGTTTTACGGTTTTGATGGAAGAGTGTGTTTACGGTTTTGGTAGAATACTTCTTTTTGTGGTTTTGACGTAAATTACGTTTTTATGGTTTTGTCCAAAAAGTGCGTTATTACGGTTTTATTGAAAAAATATGTTTTGCGGTTTTGCCAGGAAACTATATTGTATGATTTTAGCTAAAAATGTGTTTTATCAGTTTTGGCGGGAAAGTGCATTTTTACGATTTTAGTGGAAAGTTTTGTATTACAGTTTTGGCGTAAAAGTGTGTTTTTGCGGCTTTGGCGGGAAAGTGTGTTTTGTGGTTTGGCGGAAAAGTGTGTTTTGCGATTTTCTTGTGTGTGGGGGGGGGGATGTGCGTTTTTATGGTTTTGGCGGGA
Organism: Moricandia moricandioides; assembly: GCA_905132885.1. Classification (NCBI taxonomy): domain Eukaryota; kingdom Viridiplantae; phylum Streptophyta; class Magnoliopsida; order Brassicales; family Brassicaceae; genus Moricandia; species Moricandia moricandioides. Next base: position 122,842 of record CAJHQQ010000876.1, on the reverse strand, counting down.
AAATGCATTTTAGCGGGAAAATGCATTTAAGTGGGAAAATACGTTTTGACAGGAAATGTGTTTTAGCGTAAAAATATGTTTTACGGTTTTGGTGGGAAATTGTTGGTTTTAGCGGAAAAGTGCATTTGCGGTTTTGGTGGGAAAGTGTGTTTTTGTGGTTTAGCAAAAAAAATGCATTTTACGGATTTGGCGGGAAATATTTTTGGAGGGAAAGTGCGTTTTTTAGTTTTAGCAGAAAAGTGTGTGTTTTGCGGTTTTGGTGAGAAATGCATTTTAGCGGGAAAAAAAGTTTTCTAGTTTTGGCGGGAAATTTTAGCGGAAAATACGTTTTTGCGGTTTTGGCGTGAAAATGTTTTTTAGCAGAAAAATGTTTGGGAAAGTGCATTTTGGTGAGAAAGTGAATTTTAGCAGAAAAGTGTGTTTTTGCAGTTTTGGCGAGAAAATGTATTTTGTGATTTTGGCAGAGAAGTGTATTTCAGTGTTTTTGGTGGAAAAGTGAGTTTTTGTTGTTTTTGCGGAAATTAAGTTTTTACTGTTTTGGTGGAATAGTTTGTTTTTACGGTTTTGAAGAAAAATATAATTTTCTTAAAAATATAATTTTGGTTTGAAAATAATATATAGTTTCATAGTATTAAATTTAAAAAGATCATTTTAAAATTATAAGATTATTTTGTCATTTATCATTTTGGAACAAATTAGATGCTTCCATCCAGATGTACTATAAAAACTCAACTAATAAACTTGATCTTAATGATTGCTTGATTGAATTAAACCAAAAGTATTTGATATTTGATGATTGAAAGCAAAGAACATTTATCTTTACAATGAACTTGTTTAAGATTGTTGTCTAGACTTAAGAAAACTTATTGATTGAAAAATTACCACTCTAGATTAGATCTTATTTACTTGAAATTAAATGTCTAATTTCATGAGTCTTGTTTTCTCTATTGATTGAACATTTGTTAATTTATTGTTTAGTGTCTTGTTTACTTGATTCACATCATTTCACTATCATGATTGCACTTAGATTAAATATTTACTTGTATTTTTATTGTTTCAAAATGATTTAGAATTGAATTCACACTCTTCTATACTACTCTAATATTAGGATTCTGAAAAGAGAAAATTACTAGAATGATACACAAAAGCTTGTATATGACTAGAATAGTATACATTTTCTAAAAATTACTATAATGTTTTTAGACTCCTAGTAAATTACAATAAACACCCTTGTTTAATTTTGTTACTATTGATACAAATTTTAATTATTAAATCCACATCATAATTTTGATAATCCATGTCACTAACTAATTTGTGTCATCAACAGTTACACTGGAAAATCAACAGTCCCATATCTCCGGTGAATAAAAAAAAAGTCTTAATGTCACACTGGAAAATCAACAGTCCCATATCACGAAATTATCTTCGTCACAACTAATACTCTCGTTTCAAACAGTGTTTCCGAAAATCATCTTCGTCGACCTCGTTAAACCCTAACTGTCTCCGATATCATCTTCGTCGACATCCTCTTCTCCGCAAAAGTTTCGACGTAATCGTATCTACGACATCATCTTCTCTGGTATGTTGTGCCTGAGTTTCGACGTAATCGTATGTTGTGCCTGAGTTTGATTTACGACGTGTCTGAGTTATAGATTATGTTGTTACTGAGTTATTGTATAGTGTGGCTGAGTTGAGTTTGATTTATGAAGTGGCTGAGTTATTGATTATGATCCGACTGAGTTATTGATTATGTTTTGGCTGAGTTATATCTTATGTTGTGGCTGAGTTATTTATTATTTATGATTTGGCTGAGTTATTGATTATGTTTTGACTGAGGTATTGATTATGTTTCGGCTGAGTTTTGTTTCTATTACGACTGCCTTATATGGTGGCTGGGTTATTTATTATGTTGTGGCTGAGTTTTGTTTCTATTGCGGCTGATTTATCTATATATGCGTTTTAGGATCAGATGGCTATTTCTGAAGATCAAGCACGGGATTATCCTCCACGACTTTACGCTGAAGGGGCTTCTAATCTAGAAAATAAAGAGATTAATCACAATTTGCAGATGGGAGATTTCCCCAACGTCAGAGAAGCAATAGGACGGGATGTGTGGGATCACATGAGGCAGGGTCCTCTTGGAATTATTGTGAAGCTAGCTGAACGCAAAAGCGTGTGGTCTGGTAGGACTGTCCACTATCTACTATGTCGACAGCTTCGAGTATACATGAAGGAGATTTGGAGTCTAGTTGGTGATGAACCTATCAGGTTTAGCTTACTCGAATTTGGTGAGATCACTGGGTTAAACACAGATCCAGTGCCAACAGGAAGTTTTGAACATGACAAATACAAAGCGTTTTGGGAGGAGTTGAATCTGCCGCTTGGGGTGGGACCCAAGTTAGATGAACTGAGGGCAGCATTAGAGGTATGTCCGGCCTGGAGTTTTGAAAAGCGTAAATGGTTAGGGCTGTTACTTCTTCAAGCTATGGGACTTTATGCTTTGCATCATAATTCTAGGATACCGTTTGAAAGTGCAAAAAGAGTATTCGACGATGAAGCCATGATGACGTATCCATGGGGGCGGACTGCATATGAAGTTCTTGTTGACTCTATTAAGATGTTGAATCCACAAGGAAGGACATACACCATAAGCGGTTTGAAGGACGTGTTGTTGGTTTGGGCGTATGAATCTGTCATTTGTTTTGGAGAGCGTTTTGGGAGAGTGGTCAATGAGCAAGAAGTTCCACTTTTTCGATGGGGTGGAAAGCGTACACGTTCAAGTTTTGATACTGGCATTACTGAGGAGATTAGAAAACATGGCGAGGTAAGGTGTCAACTGATTTATTATTTATTTGTTGGCTGGGTTATAAGTACTTATGTACTTAAGTGGCTGGGGTTTTTGGTATTAGTTATTTGATGGCTGAGTTAGCATGTATAAAGTGTCTGTGTTATTAGTTATTTTATGGCTGAGTTATTAGTTGTTTTATGAACACCAAAAACCCAGCCACCATATAAACAATATCTCAGCCTCTTGGTATTAGTTTTGATGGCTGAGTTAGTATGTACATAGTGGCTGGATTTCTTGATATTAGTTATTTGATGGCTGAGATAGTGTTTATATGGTGGCATGGTGGCTGGGTTTTTGGTACTTTTTGGCTGAGTTATTAGTACTTTGACAACTGAGTTATTATGTATTCGGTGGCTGATTTTGTAGGTGCGCGTGAGAAAAATGGTTATGAAGGACTCCGTAGAAGAGATGTTTCCTCAGTGGCCGGATGAAGCAGCTGACCCGCAACTCGTTAACTTGATAACAGATATATATGCAGGTCGGTTTGTTAGAGGTTTTTGGGGAACACAGATGAAACACAAACAAACAAACACAAAGGTTTTTGGTGTTTCGTCAAAGGCTGAGCCACCCATTAAGAAGCAGAAGAAAGTGAGCAGCTTCCAAGAGGATGAAGCTGCTGTGGAGGGAAAGGGTGCTTACGAGAAGGAAGGTAAGGCTGATATTGGAGAAAATCCGATAATGATGAAAATAATGTATAGTCTGGATAGAATTGTCTCAAAAATAGACAGCCACGAGAACAACTTCGAAAACTTCGACGCGCGGTTATCCAGAATCGAGTCCAGTTATACGAACATTCCTGATTTAGTCAGAGTTGCAGTGGACGAGTACTTCTCTAAAGTTCCCCAACAATCTTTAACGTTGCCACCGCCACCGCCGCCGAGCTTTTTTCCGCAGCAGTCAGTCAATAGTCCACCTGCTAAGGCCTCTGTCCATAGTCCACCTGCTAAGGCCTCTGTCCATAGTCCACCTGCTAAGGCCTCTGTCCATAGTACACTTGCTAAGAATTTGGGAGACACTATTGATTTCGTTGGTGTTTCTCCTGCAAAGGACCCAGCCTTAGGACGCGGGCAGAAAATAAGGTTTAAACAAAAAGGAAATGAGGTTAAAGAGAAGGACAAAGAGGCGGCTGAGTTAGGAAAGAAGGGTGTGTCTCCTAAGAATAACTTAACGGCTGTAAGTAGGGAAGAAGAGGCTGCGTTAAAGAAGAAGGAGGCGGCTGAAAAAAGGAGAAAAAAAACGGCTGAGAAAAAGCAACGGAAGGCTGACAAAAAGAAGGCGGCTGAGTTGAAGAAGAAAGAAATGGCTGAGTTACAGAATCCGGTCGCAACAAGGACGCGTCGCGGTTTAATAACAATAGTTGTACCTCAGCCGAAACAGATTCAAGCCGACAGTGAGTTTGCGGATATTATTGACGAATTTCTCGCAACACGAGACGAAGTACTTCCGGAGTCTGATGAGGATGAAGAGGATAGGATCAGATCCGAAAGAATAAAACAATATCGGGAGAAAAATGTTCAGTTATCTGCAACTGGGTCTGCATTGCAACTCTCTGATAATGCTCCTCCAGCACCAGTTTTTCCTCAGATTGGAGACAATGTAACGACGTGCATGAGGAATAATTTATTACCTTCACCAGCAATATATGATCCTTTAGCACCGGTTGATCCAGCAAAATGGGATAAACTTATGGAACACCTAGAGAAACATAAAGACGTTCCCACTACCCCAACAGCGGCCCATGAGGGTGAGTTCTACAGAATCATCATCACTGAAAGACCGTGGAAAGACATACAATATGGATGGCTGTATGATGATGTAAGTATTCCTTACGGCTGAGTTATAAATTTTATGTGACTGAGTTACGTTTTTTAAGGCTGAGTTAAAGAAGACTAAGTAGCTTAGTTTATTATTCTTTACGGCTGAGTTATAAATTTTATGTGACTGAGTTACGTTTTTTAAGGCTGAGTTAAAGAAGACTAAGTATCTTAGTTTATTATTCTTTACGGCTGAGTTAAGTATACTAGTTGGCTGAGTTTAGTATACTATGTGGCTGAGTTATGTGTTTTGTTACGACTGAGTTATATTGACTTGATTTTGTGTTTTTGCGTAGCATGTTAGTGTGTTTCTACGAATCCTCATCAAAAGGTCCATGCGAGATCCCAGCCCATTCTGGTCCAAGCGCATTGCATTTATTGACGTCTGGTTTCTCGATTTTTGGGTTCGCGATTACGCGCAGTACAAGCTCAATCCTAATATGATGAAATTCACCGGTAATGGCTATGAAGATTTAATAAACGGTAGGATGCCCGCAGACTGTTGTACAAACTTGAAGTGGTATGAGGATGTGGATCACCTGTACGGAGTGCTTCAAACTGGAGGCGATCATTGGGTGGCGTTTCACGTGGATCTGCTTAATGAGAAGATTGACTGCTATGATCCAATCATTGGACAAGTCACAGCCGAAAGTGAAAAGAGAATGTTTAATGCATTTAAGCCTCGTACGCAAATGCTACCTACGATGTTGAATCAAAATATTCCTTCCAAACTCCAAAAACAGAGAAAGAAGCAGTTTTCGTTCCGAATGAGGAAAGACGATTACATTCCCCAAAACACCCAAATTGGTGATTGTGGAGTGTATGCATTGAAGTTTGTGGAATGCTTAGCGCTTGGCGTGACTTTTTCTGGGATAAATGATAGGAATATTCAAGGTATACGGGTGAAGATGGCAGCAGAGATCATGGATGAAGGAGGAACTGACTTCTATTCCCAGTTTGATTAGCCTTTGAACGATTTGTATATTTTTTTGCTAATGGTATATTTTATATAACCCAGCCGCAACGTTTCTATAATCAGCCGTCTAGCCTTATATAACTTAGTCATACCACAAACATACCCTAAAATCGAAAAAGTTTAATATAACCCAGCCGAAACGTTTCTATAATCCACCCATCTTGCCTTATATAACTCAGTCATACCACAAACATACCCTAAAATCTCGAAGTTTAATATAACCCAGCCGAAACGTTTCTATAATCCAGCCGTCTTGCCTTATATAACTCAGCCACACCACAAACATACCCTAATATTTGGAAATGTACTTTAAAAAGTTATTATAAATTAATATTAGGGAAAATTGTCAAAAAGGGATGAAATAGGTATACTATTGTCCCCTTAGAACAAAATTTAGGATCTTTGTCCCTATAGTACAAACAATAATGAATACCCCCTTTTGTCCTTATTCTATTGAAATTTTCCTAATTAAAATGTTAATTATTTTGTAAATGTTTTTTAAATAAAATTTTTACATTATCAAAGGGGAGATTTATTATTTATTAGGGATTTATTATTTATTAGGGAGAAACGTGTCAGATCCTCCGCCCATGTCCGTACCCGCCACGGTGTCTCCGTTCTCGTCACCGGTGCCGCTGGTTTCGTCGGCACCCATGTTTCCTCCGCCTTGAAAAGACGTGGAGACGGCGTCCTTGGCCACGGCTGACAAGAGCACAGGGAGTGGTGGTAAGAAGCGTGGTGCTGCTCAGTTAAGGGTTTTCAATCTCGGAAACACCTCCCCGGTTCCAGTCACTGATCTGGTGAGTATACTGGAGAGATTGTTGAAAGTCAAGGCTAAGAGGAACATTATGAAGCTGCCTAGGAATGGGGATGTGCAGTTCACTCATGCTAACATCAGTTCCGCGCAGAGAGAGCTCGGTTACAAACCCACCACTGATCTTCAGACGGGTCTTAAGAAGTTTGCCAGATGGTATTTGGGTTACTACAATGGCGGAAAGAAAGCTGCAAGCTGATTTGATTGATTCATGATCGATCCTCTTTGTGTTTGTTGTAGCTGTTTAAGCCCTCTTCTTCTTCTTCTTTTTTTTTCTGATTCGAGATTCTTGTGATTGTTTCCACTTGGTCCTTTTGTCTTCTCCGTATATGTTTCTAAGCATCCATTTATACTCCACGAGAACACCATAAACTGAGATTTACTTTCTTTGTCCTTATCATTATATCCTGCTCACAACACTATATTTCGTTTTACATCTCTTACTACTCTACTTATTTACCCTCAGTTCTCTTGATCGTATGGTTCTCTTTAAGGCACAAGTACGTAGTAGCATAAGTGAGCCTAAACTTGGAATCCTTGTCCTTACTGTTCCTCTCAAGATGATGGCTACTGCCTTCTTAATAAGGTGGTAAAGGTCCTCAGGGATCAGGAGCAAGGCCATAGGCTTTGAGTATCCTAAGGATCTTGTTTCCTGTGATATTATTGACCTGAGGAATCCCGTGACTGTTTATGTCCCATCAGACTCATTGCATTATTGTTCTTCAGTTACTACTACTGTATTTTAGTTGTGTTACTTTTGATTCCCTTTCAGATTTATTTCCTTGCGTCTGTCTCTCTTGTTTAATTTGGAGAAATAATAACAGTATTTTTTTTACCCAAGAAAAGGGTAAAGTCTAGAGATAAAATGTCAAAAAGTTGAAAGACAAAAGAAGAAACTTCAACCTATCCTGTCATTAATTCTTTGCTTGCGCACTAAGGATTAGGAAGGACTCAAAAGAAAAACAGATAAAACTTCCTCATGTGATGAAAAGACTTTCAAGTCTACACAGACAGCGACTTTGGAGCTTCCCACAGCTTCACCTTTTTGTCAACCCCTGCTGTTGCTAAAACCTGCGCCTCTCTCTCCCCTGAAACCAAACAACACAAACTCCCAACTGTTCAGATATGTCACATTATCACCTAACATCTACACAGGATACATACCAACTGTCATTGCCTTGGGTGCCCACGAAATGCATGTGATATCCCCTGCAAAGAAAAAATAGTTCAAAAAGAGCGTTTAGTTTTCTTTTTATTGTTCACCCATGTACCTTGAAGTTTAAGGTATATGGAAAGATTTTAAAAAATAGTTACAAACAGAAATTTGACAGCCTATTTTCAAGGGTACACTCACCTTCGTGGGCTTTCTCTGCTGTGTCCAGAACACTTCCAGTTTCAGCACATAACCACTGCAATGTGGAACCATGGCTTGCTGCCAATATTTTTCCCTCCGGACACAAACTGAGGCGATCATAGTGCAACGGGTTTCCCCCCGCATCGCAAAGTGGAATCGGGAACACCTTCAAAGTCTTTGGATCCTCATCAAGATGATACCGCACTTCAATCAAATTACACCAATGCTTTCAGTTTATTAAAATAAGAATAATGTCATTCTATCTTAATCTTCAACGCCAAGCCACAGTTCTTATTGCTACGAGGAATCTGCTCACATGTGGCAATGCAGATAATATAAATATTTTACTAACCATTGATGTTCCAGAGTCTGATTGAACCATCTTTTGAAGCGGTAATGATTTTGTCAGAGCTGGGAGAAAAGCATAACCAAGTCACTGCACTCAAGCATAAGGTTTGGAAGAAAACTTAAAAAAAGAAATTAAAATATTAAAAAGATTTACAGAATATTACTTAACCGTTTTTGCTAGATTTTCGGATCTTATTTAGTTTTTTTCCAGAACTTACATTCTACCACTATAGAAGGTAGACGAAGAACTAGGATATGGTATACGACGATTGTAGATAGAAAAACAATGTCAAGAATCCACTTCCTACCGAGTTAGATATATGTTTATCTCTACGACTTACAGTCAACCAAAACCGTAGATTACAGAGACTTCGGTAGATTATATATTCTGAGCTCGTAGTTATATATGTTTTTGATATATTGCGCATCCTAAGCCGTTTAGAACGCTGTCTTTCTGTTAGATTACATATTCTACATCTCCGTAGATGGTAGATCGTAGATACTAACACATTTACTCCATTTTTAAATTTACAATTTAAAGATATTTTATAAACAAAAATATTTTTCTTATATGAACATGCTTATCTACATCAAGTTTACTATTTTTCCATAATTTCTTACCTTGTAAAAAAAAATAATATGAATTTTCAAAGACAAAAAGGGTAGTGAAGGTCTAAACATGCCAAAAATTGATTTTGTTCTAAGGGGATAATAATATAGTTATTTTGTCCCTTTTTTTCAATTTTCCCTTAATATTATCAGTTTTGGATGAATATTTAATCAACACAATGTGTATATTTCATTGAATTTACAAGTTTCGGATTGACCATGATCTTGAGGTATAAGTTGTCTTACAAATACTTAAAACCTTATGTAACTATATAGGTGTTGAACGCACCAAATACAAAGTACCATATAATTTTTTTTTTTCAATTGAATTTGTGTAATTTCTTATATTTTACAGTGGGACCTAAACCATAAACCCTAAACCGTAAACTCCATATACTTAACCCTAAACCTAAAACATAAAATTATCCTAAACATAAAGTCAGCCGTAACAAGCCAATAACTCAGCCATTGGGCGGGAACTTGAAAATATGTTTGTGCGGAAACTTGAAAATATTCCAACACAGACCTGGCCCAGCTCTATATAACGATGTAATAAAGCAACTTTTTCAGAGGAAAAAGTGGGGATTAGGGTTCTAAAGGAAAAATGTCTTCCTCCTCTAACACTATCTCATCAAGAAATGTAAACCGAGTACGTACGAATGGGGAGAGAGGAATACCAAAACAATGTTGGTGTGGTGCAGCCTCAGAGATATGTACATCCGGATCAGCTAAAAATCCAGGAAGATTGTACTATTGTTGTGCAAGAGGATATAATAAGGTTAAATTTTGTTCTTATTTGCCATATATTCATTTCGTGCTACTGAGATCTGATTATTATATTAGTGCAAGCAGAGACATTTATTCAAATGGGCTGATGAGTGCTTGGTAGAAGAGGTTGAGGATATGAAGTTAGTAATGAGTGACATGAACAAAGACTTGACCGATGTCAGGGCTAAATTCGGTCGGTTGGAGAAAGAGTTTGAAGGAATCAAGACGGAATCAGAGGGGCGATGTGTAAGGAATGTGGTGGTTTGTGTGTTCTTTGTGGGCATATTTTGCTATTATTCATTAATGTAGTCTTGTATCGTTTATCAATAACCCAGCTTATAGTTCAATAAACCAGCCGTACAATTCAAAAACTCAGCCGGTAGGGAATAATAACCCAGCCGTCAATTTATATAACTCAGCCTTAAAGTTCAATAACTCAGCCAGTACGGAATAATAACCCAGCCGTCAATTTATATAACTCAGCCTTAAAGTTCAATAACTCAGCCGGTAGGGAATAATAACCCAGCCTCAATTTCAATAACTCAGCCTTAAAGTTCATTAACTCAGCCAGTAGGGAATAATAACCCAGCCGTCAATTTCAATAACTCAGCCTGTAGAGAACTCGGTCACATTATTTAGTTAACTCAGCCACTTTGTATTATGAGATCTCTCGTATTATCAACTAATTAATAACTCGGTCGCATTATTTAGTTAACTCAGCCACTTTGTATACAGAAATTGAAATTTTAAAGAAAAAAACTAGAATCCATAACCCAGCTGTAATACAACCAATAGTCTACAAACTGAAATTGCAAAGAAAATCAAAATAAAAATAAAAATACATCTTCACCACTTGCTTGTGTCAAAAATCAAGCTCATCGGTTCAAAATCACGGAAGAACAGCCCAACCTCTTTAATCCAGAAACAACGGTCACACATGTTATCACCCTTACTGGTACCAATGGTCCACAGGCTGAACCAGTTTCTTTCCACAACAGCACAACATTGACAACTGGTGAACGATGGCATTACAGATGAAATGAACTCCAACTTCTTTGAGCGGAAGTCGTCGCCATGCCACAAACCCCATCCCCATTTCACAGATCGCACTAGTTCCCCAACCTTAGCAGCAGATTCCCTTGTAAAACGAGCAAAGTACTCCTCTTCATTCCAAAAATTTTTCCTAATCATTGCGTATGCATACACGGCACGCTCATATCCTGCATCCCTGCACTCTTCATGAGAGTAAGACCTTCTTCTCGAAGCTCATATTTGAAGAAAAACTGGACACCCTTCATATATAGTGTGCTTGGGTTTCCCTCAGCGCAACAAGTTTTGAACAACGAAATAGGCATATGGGCTTCCCATGGATATGATAGCAAATCAAAAAAATGATATACCCTACGCCGCTCTGTTAACGCCTTCATCGACTTGCACGAAGCTCTGAGGTTATAAAAATCATTAATGGAATTACTGGCCACACGTTCAACAACTAACGCTTAAATTTCTTCAGGCATTTCGAGAATCGGGAAACCTTCCATTTTCTAAGATAATCAGTTTGTGTCGACAAAGGTGAACTGATTGAGTGTTTATATAAAGAGTTGACCTGGCATGGCATGCAACGTTTCGTGTTTCTCTGTTTTCGAGAAGGCGACCTTTCATGATCCTGGCATGGCATGCAACGTTTCGTGTTTCATATTTCTGGAAAACCGTTCATGAACTAAATAACTCAGCCGTAAGAGAATGAATAACTCAACCGTACCATGTCATTAACTCAGCCTTACCATGTCAATAACTTAGCTGTGTCATGTCAATAAATTTATCCTAAAGATAACTCAGTCGTATCATGTAAATAACTCAGTTTTATATTTCAATAACTCAGCCGTTAATTGCAACATTTCGTGTTTTTGGGCGAGAACAAAATAACTCAAGTCTTAATTAAATTTCAATAACTCAGACGCTTTGTGTAACCTAATTTTTACCTTTGGCATTCTAATACCTCTCTATATATAGTCCTCTTGTCGCTTTTCTCTCGTATTAAAGAAACAGTTATGTCGGTTGTCCCTGGTTGGTCTCTATCGCTAGCGAACAATGTCAATGTTATTCTAAGCTCGGCATATCGGGATAACCTACCCTTTCTGAACCCTGGTTTTGGTGTAAATGTCTCCAAAACCACCGTAGAGTGGTTTACATTCTTGCATGACCTATCGGTTGCGATCTCGCCCATTCTTCGAGAAGGGTGGGTTCATGAGTGGCCGACTTACCGTGTCATTCCCGCTCATTTTAAGGAACGCTGGTTTCTTGAACTCGCTGTAAGCATCCATTATGTATCCCTATTAAATTTGACAGCTGTTATGTTTCTAATATTTGTTATGTTATTTTATTTATTTTTTAGCGTAATAACACTTGGGATCCGAAGCATAGTTACGAAGTTTGGGAGAATTTTAATCGCGTAGCCAGAACGATATTTCGTCATCAAATGCGGGTGTTGAAGAGGAATTGGGCGCTTGGTGGGCAGAAGCCTGATTGGATGCTAACCAGAGTTTGGCTTGCTCTCGTGGATATGTTTGAAGAATTTGGACCTGATAACTTTGGGGTTTAGAAAGGTTGCGTTTGATATTTAGTTATGTTATTTTGAAAGTCAGCCGTAGCGTTTATGTAACTCAGCCGCTGTAATATTATAACTCAGCCGCAGTAAATTTTTAACTAAGCCTTTTATTTAACTCAGCCTTTTACTTAACTTAGCCTTTTAATTAACTCAGCCACAATATATTAATACTCAGCCTTTTATTTAACTGGGCCACGGTATACTCTAACTCAGCCTTTTATTAAACTTACACTTTTATTTAACTCAGCCACATATATTAGTAACTCAGCCTTTTATTTAACTCAGCCGTAGTAGAACTATAACTTAGTCTTAAATTTCAATAACTCAGCCATAATTAGAAACATTAAAATCAATAACTCAGCTGTAATACAACATAGTCTACATATCAATACAACACTTTTAAATCGGACAAGTTTTCACATTATGTCCACTCTGTCTACAACGAGAACATGTGTGTTCTTTCCTAGGACGTTTGTTTTCAAGTGCAACCTCTAAAGAAGATTTCATCCTATTTTTCTTAGGCCTTCCTGGCTGAAGACGAATAGACGGGGGAAAGCATGCTAGGTTAACCACGTTATCTGGAACTGGTAGCGCTGAATCAACCGGCATAACTGAATTGGCGTATGCGCTCACCAAATAAGCGCTGGTATAGTAAGGACTGCACAGGGATATACGACAAACATTCCTGGACTCCGCAGCTGCAATTGCATGCGAACATGGTAATCTCTCCAGCTGGAAACGGCGGCATGTGCACTTTCTCCTTTCCAAGTTAACAACATGCAAAGACTCACCATATGTAACTTCAGTTTGATGAGTATCGATTCTTTGTACAGTCAACAGTCTCGCGGTAGTAACACGACCCTATTATAAATAAAAAATGAACAATGAAAAACATTAGAGACTGAGTTATGAAATCTACTTAGGTTGACTTACTAAAATATAAGGCTGACTTATGACATCTATTTAGGCTGACTTATCATTGATACGGCTTACTTATGAAATCTACTTAGGCTGACTTATCATTAATACGGCTGAGTTATGATATCTACTTAGGCTGACTTACTAAATGAAACGGCTGACTTATTTAATAAGTACGACTGACTTACAAGTAGTAGTTTCTCTACAGCACGTGTAAGCATGGTTCGCTGCGATTCAGCATCCTCTCTCCGTTCAGCAAACCATCTGGTCATCATAACCCGTATCGATTCTAGTAGTCGAACAATGTTAAGACCTCTAGCATTTGATAATGCTCTATTCATTGATTCCGCTATGTTCGTAGTCATCAAATTGTACCTTTCGCCTGGGAAATGAACACGCGCCCACAGTTTGACATCGGCTCTTTGGAGGTACCCATGAAGCTCAGGATTAATAGCTTCAATCTCCTCGAACATTGCATTAAAGTCAGGCATCCTGAAACATCTTGCCGCTTTCTTCACCAGACGAAATACATCTTTCCCTTTGTACCGTCCCAAAATGTTCTTATATAAATGGTACGTGCAAATTCCTCGAGAAGCCAACGGATACACATTTCGAATAGCCTTCCCAATCGAGTTATGCCTATCTGAGATTATCGCAAGACCCTTGTCGTCAGGAATCAAAACTTTTAGTTGCGTAAAAAACCAGTTCCACGAATCGTCATTTTCTGTATCAACCACACCGAAGGCGATTGGAAAAATCTGAAAGTTTCCATCCTGAGCTAGTGCTGTTAGAAGCGTCCCTTTGTATTTGCCATTAAGAAACGTACCATCGACAACCACAACTTTGCGCATGAAAGGAAACCCATTTATGCTCGCGCCAAACGCAAGGAACACATACAAGAATCTTCCAAACTCATCGATTTGAAGACGAGTTATTGTATCAGGATTTGCTCTTCTAATCATGAATAAGTAAGAAGGCAAGTTTTCAAAACCACTCTCAGGTGTTCCCATATCGATTTCCCTTGCAAATTTCAGAGTCTTATATGATTTCCAATAATCCATCTGCCCAAATGAATACAAATAATAACTCAGCCAAATCACTTAAGTAACTCAGCTTGAACGTATAAATAACTCAGTCGGATAACTTAAATAACTCAGCTGTAACGTATACATAACCCAGCCCATATACTTCAATAACTCAGACGAAACGTTGAAGTTTAAATAAACCAGCCAGATAATTCAACTAACTCAGCCGCATCGTTCGATGTTTATATAACTCAGCCTATCACTTAACTAGCACAGCCGGACGTTAATATAAGTCAGCCACAAAGTGTAGATATAACTCAGCTGTAACGTTGATATAAGTCAGCCATACTACAACAATTACCTTGAGACCGAACTGTTTATTGAGAGCTATTCCCACACTCGTAGGTCGAACGGCCGGACCAACGTCGCCGAGAAAGTTTCTGTACAATTCTCCTAAAATATCTGGTGTTGCTTGTCGAGATCGATTAGAACGCTCAGTTACAGAACATGTATGTTCCGAATCGTAAATACGAACATAGAATGTCGGGGAATCCCCTTGTGTTGAAGCACGAACTCTCCAGAGACATCCACCAACCCAACATTTAACAATGAGTAAATCTGGATTGGATACTTCCACATCAAAATCAAATTGATCTCTCACTGTAAGAAGTTTCAGTCGTCTTTCCAACTCAGCTTTACTCTGGTATCGTTGCCCAACAGCAAGGTTTAGCGAAGACATCTCCAACCTTAGAACCTCTGAATCCCCCTTAGATCCGGTCCAATTGTAAGAAGTTTCAGTCGACTGAGATCTCTTTTTAGGCGGTAGTGTCGGTGAATCTTCGTCTTGTGCTGGAGACTCACCATATGAGCTAAAGTTATCATCTTCGGATGACGCACCATCTGAGTCGTCGAACATATCAAATCGGCTATCAAATTCACTGTCTTCTTCGCCTTCTTCATCTTCTCCAACATCTTTCTGTTTTTCTCCGTCCAAGATATTAGAGAAGGTATTCTCATTGTCGTTCTGTTCCTCCTCCAAACTAATACCATCGTATCTAGATTCAACTTCTGAGACTTCTGCTTCTGAGCTGAAACTGTATAATATATTACTCTTCTCTCCCGCTCCGTCTTTCCGGCTGATCTCATCATCCTTTTCTGTAATCTCTACACAGAGACGTAATCTTTCGGTTTTCCTTAGGCTTAAAAATATTTGCAATTGACGAGTATTGGAGATGTAAACTGGTGGCGTGTCGTGAGCCATTGTTTTCAAAGCTTTATTCGAGAACTGGTAGCTTAGCTGAATCTGATGGCTCGACTCATTCAATCCGTAATCATCGAGTACTGACTTTGCGAATTCGTCGTGTGTTGTTTTCTCATCTGCATGCAGAACAATACATCCTCTACTGTCGGGTGTGAATACATATCTGTTTTTCTTAATCCAGTTACCTGAAACAATAATTACTGGATCCATAAGATTTTAGAGAAAGAGAAGAAGGTGAAGAACAGATAGCGGCGTCTGTAACATAAACCCTTATTTCGTTGTTGTAGTTAGTAATGACATGGAAAATAAAAGCTGACATGGATGATGACATGGAAAATCAGTAATTCAGCCACCAAACGAACATTTAAGTCAGCCAAAATAAGTCAGCCACTTAATACACCGTAAGTCAGTCAAAACGTGAATACTATTTTAGTAATTAACTTTTTGTTAACAATCAGCCATAACAAAGATGAAACGCAAGAAGTCAGCTGTATCGTTAAATAAACCAGCCGGCAAATGAATGCTATTCTAGTAATTAATCTTTCGCTAAAAAGTCAGCCGTAAATCAGCTGAGTTTACTGTTACTCCACTTTACTACGGCTGATTAAATATAACTCAGCTGTAAAAACATCTCATAACTCGGCCGGTCGACGATCAATTAACCAGCCGCGATAGTTAACTCAGTCGTATGGTAACTAGAACTCAGTCGGATTTTCCAGGAACCAGCCTAAGGATATATAAGTCAGTCGTAATATCTGACCGTAACTCAGCCGTTATCACATAAACCAGCCAGATTTTTTTAAGTCAGCCGTAACGATCGACTGAGTTATGTTCATAACTCAGCTTATTTCTCATAAGTCAGCTAGATTATTTAAGTCAGCCGCAACGCACCTATATCTCGGCCGTAACGAAGTTCATATCGTATTGCGGCTGAGTTTTATGCCGCATTCTTACGTGGACCCGATTTTTTGCCTACGTGGCACAAAAAAGTAATGGCATTCTTGTAAATATGTTTTTTCTCACAACGTAAAAAAAGGGCACGCTGGGTATTAAAAAAAAGGTAGTAATAAAAAAAAGTTTTGTATGGTTGTGATAATAATTAATAAAATTCATACTAGTTGAGTTAACTTCCCTTCTGAAAATACATTATTACAACTCCTTTTATTGTTATGGTGACACTTTTTATCTTGTCATTACTGTCCACGTCGTTTTGCACAACGCAGTAGCTGTGAGCATGTAGAGTGGCTGACGCTAGATGCAGTCAAAAGAACATAGCAAAAGTAACCTGAAATCGCACACTTGAGAGAGGAGTTGTGTGAGTTCGTGATAGTAATTATTTGGAATGGTGAAAAGTGTATCTTTCTTTTGAATTTTATACGTTGGTCAGTCTCAAAAAAAGAAGAAAAATTATACAGTTGTTGCTTCTATGACAAAAAGTAATGCGTAACACTACAGTTTAGGGTAGTTAACTTATTGATCTAAATCTAATTTCATCTAAGGATTGATTACATAATCAAAAATTGTTTTGTTTTAAAGTGTTCTGATTCGAGAGCCAACATTATTTTCCACATGATATGCATTTATATAGGAACGTTAGAGCACCTTCATTAGTAAAGACAACAAAGGTATCTTAAAATTGAACTTTAGTAAACCTTTGAAAAACTATAATCATGTGTCAAGTTAAAGTTATTAATTCAATAATTAGACTTTATTAAAATATTATACTTTTTTAGTTTAGTTCACTTACTCGTTTTTTTAGAGCATAATTATCAATGGATTCATATCGAGTTTCCCACAAATAAAAAGCAATATAAACAATGTTGGAGAAAGAAAGAGAGAAAATATCTTACATTAAATACATTAGAAACTCATAAAAAACTTCATTATCTACATGTCACTTTTGTGCTGGTTGAATGTTAAGAAAGTTCTAGAAAATATACTTATGAGAATATACTCTAATATAATATTTGAATGTATTGTGATAAGTGCAGTATATATTTGGCCTTATCAAGTCTGTATGTAACATGTATATAAGGTGAAGTCTAGCAATCTAATACATAGATATTTTCCGAGATCTCTTTTGTACTTTACATGGTATTAGAGCAGGTTCTCTAAAGAAAAAAAAATTGTTGTTAAGAACGTTTTTTCAACATAAAAACGATGGCAGATCAAATAGCGTCATCTAGTGCAGTAGTAACAACAACGAAAATTCCTTCACCGTATGAGTTGTCTCCTCCAAGAATCCAGGAGTTGCAATTTCTCCAGTGTAACTCAATGGCGAGAATTACGCCGAATGGGCATCCGAGTTGGAGAACGCTCTGTGAGCTAAGAGGAAGTCAGACTTTATCGATAGTAGCTTGTCTAAACCTGAACAAGTCTCCGGTGAGTTAGATGCATGGAACACAGTGAATTCCATGATCGTCGGGTGGATCAGGGCATCAATATCGCCCAAGATCAGATCTACGGTACGTTTACGTCTGATGCTCACAAGTTGGAGGAAGATTTGTCTCAGCGGTTCTCGACTGGAAATGCAGTACGTGCACATCAACTTCAATCAGAACTTGCTGCGTGCAAACCAGAAGAAATGAGTGTGATGGATTATTTTGGTAAGCTATCATCAAGATGGGAAGAACTGCTTACATATAAGCCACTCCCAAAGTTTACATGCTCGGCGATGAAGAACATCATCAAAGAACATGATGAAGAACATTTTCATCAGTTCTTAATAGGATTTGATGAGGTTAGATTTGGGAATGTGGCCACCAACATAATATCTTTAGAACCGCTCCCTAACATTAGCAGTGTGTATCAGCTTGTGTTCAGAGAAGAGAGACGGTTGTCATCGTCACGATCAGATACTAAACAAGACGTGGTTGGTTTTTTTGCAAGAAAGGAGGAATTGCAGACACAAGCTGCGACTGGTTTCAACACAACAAAAAACAACAGATCGCGTTCTAGTGTCGTGTGTTCCCACTACGGCCGCAATGGTCATGAGAAGAGAGACTGCTGGCAGCTTGTGGGATTTCCAGAATGATGGACTGAGAAGAATCAAAATCCTCAAGGAGAACGAGGAAACATAGGTGGAACTGGTTTGAACAGAGAAAGAGGTCGTGGTAGGGGTAACACTCATGAGTTTTGGTCGAATGTTTCCCAAGCACCACAAGCTTCTCCTTCTGGACTTCCGCACTTTACACCTGAGAAATGGGCTTCGCTAACTCAGCTCCTGGAACAGCAAAAATCTACTCTAATTCTTGACCGCTTGACTGGTAAGGTTCAGACATGTGAGGTTATAATAGATTCAGGTGCATCCCATCACATGACTGCGGATGTTTATGTTCTTGAATCAATTAAACCGATTCCACCATTTCCTACTTCATTCGCAGATGGTAGTTATGTCTATGCAACCAAGTGTGGTTCGTTGTCTTTATCTAAGACAATGGTACTGGAGAATATTCTATTTGTTCCGATTTTGAACTGCACATTGTTGTCCGTTGCAAAATTGTTGAAGCAAAATGGTTGTCTTGTTGGGTTTACTGATACACTGTGCATTTTCCAGGATCGTTTTACGAAGACCCTGATTGGAGCTAGTGAAGAACAGAATGATGTGTATGTTTATCGAGATATCATGATCTTCAAAAGCAATAGAGTTTGAGCTACTGAGGATCAAGCACTGTTTCATAGACGACTGGGACATGCTGTTTTTGGTGTTTTAGAATTTTTACCTTTTATTGCTGGTGTTAAGAATGTTTTAGGCAAGTTTGGTGGCTGTGAAGTTTGTTTTAAGTACAAACAAACTCGCTCAGTGTTTTTTGATAGTTATAATAAAGCTTCGACACTTTTTTATTTAATCCACTGCGACTTATGGGGATCATATTGAATACTTTCCTCCTGCGGTTCTAGATATTTCTTAACCATCGTCGATGACTAATCTCAAGCTGTTTGGATTTATCTGTTGATGGAAAAATCTGAAGTACTTACTACTCTGCCTCAGTTCATTACCATGATTCGTTGTCAGTTTGGGAGAATGATAAAGACGATACAATCAGACAATGGGTCTGAGTTTCTCCGTTTGTCAAAGGGTTTTGCAGAGACATGAGTTCTTTGTCAAACTTCATGTGTATCAAAGCCCCAGCAAAATGGGAGAGTGGACAGAAAGCACCGACACTTACTAAATGTGTTAAGGTCACTGTTATTCCAGGCCAACTGGCCGAGGAGATTTTGGGGAGAGAGCATCCGCTCTTAATTGTACTCCGTCGAGCTTAATAAAAGGCAAGTCTTTCATACGAGTGTCTTCATGGAAACCCGCCGTCCTACAACTGTATAAAAACTTTTGGCTGCTTGTGTTTTGTTCATAGATACAAACGAGACAAAGACAAGTTCGCAGAGAGGAGTCGAAAATGTATCTTTGTTGGTTATCCATACGGGAAAAAAGGTTGGAAGCTGTATGATATCCAAAAATATGAATTCTTTGTTTACTGTGACGTGGTTTTTGATGAAACATCTTTTCCATATGAAGAATTCAGAAAAAAACACGCAGCAGATTATGTTCCTATCACTATTACTCCAACTCAAAGTACCAACGAATTCAAGGGGAGTAATCTTATACAAAAGTTAACCAGTGGTGAAAACCTTCTTACCGATGAAGATGGAGGATTTGTGTCTTCGCCGATAGTCACGCCTGTTATTGAAACAGAGCAATCTTCTCACCACCCGTTGACGAAGTAGTACAATCGACTGAAACAGTGGAGTTGAGAAGAGGGAAGAGACAGCAAATTCCTTCAGTTAAACTTAAAGACTTGGTATCTTATAACGCAGAATCTCTTCTTGATAAACATACACCACAAATACAACCACCTTCTGTTCTCACCAGCACTCTCTCATTGTCCTCTTTAGCGGCCCAAGGTACTATCTTATATCTTATTGAACATTATATCTCTGATGATGCTTTCTCTGCGTACCATCATGTCTTCATGGCAGCTGTTACTAAAGGGAAAGAACCAAAGACTTTTTGTGAGGGCCATGGAAGATGAGATCTTGGTAAGTGTGATGGCTCTTGAGATCACGTCTCTTGAAGAGTCTCAGACGTGGGATGTTACAACATTGCCTCCATGCAAAACAGCTTTGGCATGCAAATGGGTTTATAAACTTAAGTATAACGCAGATGGGACTATGGAGCGCGGTTAGTAGTTTGTGGTAATCGACAACTGGAAGGTGAAGACTATGACGAAAATTTTGCAACTGTCGTCAAAATTATTACAATCTGAAGTCTGTTTAAAATTGCAGCCATTAAGGGATGGAAAGTGCATCAAATGGACGTCCATAACGCTTTTCTTCACGGTGATTTGGAATAA
Source organism: Moricandia moricandioides (assembly GCA_905132885.1). Taxonomy (NCBI): domain Eukaryota; kingdom Viridiplantae; phylum Streptophyta; class Magnoliopsida; order Brassicales; family Brassicaceae; genus Moricandia; species Moricandia moricandioides. Next base: position 102,148 of record CAJHQQ010000876.1, on the reverse strand, counting down.
GAAGTATACATAAGATGCCACCAGATTTTAAATCGGATTATTCAACCAAAGTGTGTAAGTTACGCAAGTCTCTTTATGGTTTAAAGAAGGCTCCGCGCTGCTGATTTGCAAAGTTGAGTCGTGCCTTGCTGGATTTTGGTTTCGTGCAATCGTATAATGATTACTCTCTCTTCACTTACATTAAAGGAGATGAGAGCTTGAGAGATTTGATATATGTCGATGACTTGATTATCAGTTCCAGTAAACTGGAAATGCTTATCAAGTTTAAAGCCTATCTAAGTGAGTGCTTTCATATGAAAGACCTCGGCAAAGCAAAATATTTCATTGGCATAGAAGTTGCAAGAGGGACTTCCCGAAATCTTTCTCTCTCAGCGCAAGTATGTGTTGGATATCGTGGATGATGCTGGTCTTTTGGGATGTCAACCTCTGTCCATTCCGGCTGAATAAAACCATAAATTCTTGTCGGATGATGGACCGATGTGCGATGATCCAACAAGGTTTTGGAGATTGGTTGGTCGTTTAGTTTATTTGACTATAACACGACCGGACTTATGTTATGCTATACATGTACTCTCTCAGGTAATGCATGCACCTCGCAAATCCCACTGGAATGCTGCAGTGAGAGTTGTTCAATATATTAAGGGGATGCCAAGTCATGGAATTTTATTAAATGCAGACAATCATCTAAGGCTCCAAATATATTGCGACTCTGATTGGAACTAATGTGCACTCTCCAGAAGATCACTCTCCTCGTTTGTTGTTTATCTTGGAGGCTCTCCTATTGCATGGAAGACCAAAAAGCAAGACACAATATCTCACTCCAAGCCGAATATAGGTCCATGGCATTTGGCTTGGAAGAGATGAAATGGTTGAAGCGCGTGCTCGCTGAATTTGGAGTAATTAAACATGGGCTGATGGACATGTTATGTGAGAGTAAGGCTGCAATGCATATCGCCGCCAACCATGTCTTTCATGAAAAGACAAAACACATCGAATCTGACTGTCACAGTGTATTTATTATGCAAGTTGGGAGTTTGTCTCTTATACCCTCCAACTTAGGAGAGTGTTAAAGAAAATCGAGTGAATATACTTATGAGGATATACTCTAATATAATATTTGAATGTATTGTGATAAAGGCTACATATATTTGACCTTATCAAGTCTGTATGTAACAAGTATATAAGGCGAAGCCTATTAATCTAATACATAGACAGTTTCCAAAATATCTCTTTTGTACTTTATATTGAGCTTAAAAAAATTAAGTAATTAAATTTGATTAAAAAGTAGTATCTTGTTGTTTTAAGAAGGGGTTATTTGTGAAATGACAAAAAAAAAGGAAATTAAATTTGTACTGAAAATTTAGAGAGAGATATGAAGAGAATAGAGGCGAGAGGGTGGGATTTTGATTAGTTAATTAAATATAGTGTTTTTTTTTTGTCAGTCAAATTCCATTATGGAAAGCCCAATGGGCTATTACAGATACAACATCAGGTTATAAGCAAAGAACAAATAGCAAAATACATGAATTCTAATTAAAGTCCAATAACTGAGTCGGTAGATGATACATCATCTCTTCTACGTGTCCATCTTCAGCTTTCCCTAATCACGTGCATCAACACGTGTTCTTCTTGTACGAACTGTGCGTCCGGTCACCGTGAAAGCTTCATCTCCGTCGACTCTTCCTCTAAATGTCTCATGACTTTGCCTTCTTCGTCATGACGAAGTTTGGTTCTTCGCCTATTCCTATGCTAATTGAGCAACTCACTACGATCGCCTTCTTCATCCATCTTCAATCTTAAACAACGATCTGACGAAGCGCACCCATGTTTCCGGTAATCTTATCCCGAAAATTCACGCCCCACTAGGGATTGACGTGTAATCAGGCACAATATTACTCGAACAAGAAAGCTGCTTCCGATTAGAGAAAGATAGAATGGAATTGGAGTAGAAACATAGAGAGTTACTCTGGAGATCCGATAAAAATCGGAATTTTTATTAATTATCGACCCAAACAGAGAAAGAGTAAACCATGGAACCAGCTCTTGAATGAGTCGAAAACACAACAAAAAAATCACTTAGCCTAAAGCGACTAAGCGAACATCAAAAGTCGATCGAAAGGATCGAAAGTATTTTACAACATAGAACAAAAGACATAATCTCTATCCCTCTGAAAGATTCAGGGACTGGTAAGAGGGAAGTAGAGAGAAAAGTTCTCTCTCTAAAAAAGAGAGAGAAACTTTCTATGTTTGTGGATATTTTCTGTTGAAAGTTAAATATATAGTGTTTTTTATGGTCATTTGGCCTAATTTCCTTTTTAATTTCCTTTTTAAGAAACCCATGTGGGGTTTTGGCAATAATGTTGCTCTGGATGTGGATGGGATGTATGTAAAGTTAGTAAGACCTATCTCTTTAATAAATGAGTCGATAAAGTCGAAACGATTTCGGTTTTAGACATTAATAATTTATTTTCAACGTGTCTATATATTAAATTTATCTCGGGTAGTGTAAGATCACATTTATACAAAATCCAAAGTAAATAAATACACGACCCAAGTTCCCATATTTTTCTAACCGGAAGCAAAATGAAGAGCATTGAAGCTCCATTACTGGTGAAGAACAAACAACAATCAGAAAAAGAAGAGAGAGAGAAGATAAGATGGGAGAAGATGAAGAAAGTTGCTTCAATGGCTGCTCCAATGGTCGCCGTGAACATGTCTCAGTTTCTTCTCCAAGCAACTTCTACGATGATTGTTGGTCACCGGACAGAACTTTCCCTTGCCGGAATCGCTCTTGGAAGCTCATTTGCTAACGTCACCGGCTTTGGTATCCTCGTAAGCAAAATCTTTTTTTTTTTCTTTTTTTTTCAAATCATTTTCCTAAAATATATTTTGTATACACCAGTTTGGACTTTCAGGTGCACTGGAAACATTATGTGGCCAAGCATTTGGAGCAGAACAGTATCACAAGCTTGGATCCTACACTTTCACTTCTATGGTTTATCTCTTGATTATCGCTTTTCCTATTTCGATTCTTTGGATATTCATGAACCAGATCTTGACTCTGCTTCACCAAGACCCTCAAGTAGCTGAGTTAGCATCTGTTTACTGCCTCTGGCTCATACCAGCATTATTCGGTTACTCGGTTCTTGAGTCGCTGGTTCGATACTTTCAGTCACAGAGCTTGATTTTTCCAATGGTATTAAGCTCTCTAGCTGCTCTCGCTTTCCATGTTCCTCTCTGTTGGCTAATGGTTCACAGATTTGAGTTTGGAGTCAAAGGAGCAGCCGTATCTATTGGTATCTCCTACTGGCTTAACGCGGTTTTCCTTTGGGTTTACATGAAACGCTCTCAAACGTGCTTGAAAACGCGGATTTATATCTCTAAGGATGCCTTTCTTCACACAAAAATCTTCTTTGAATTTGCGGTTCCTTCTGCAATGATGTGTTGGTAAGTATCTAAATCTAGTGGCTATTATTGGTTTAGTCTGAGTTTTGGGTTTGAGATCTCTGATTAGTATATTCGAATGGATATTTTTTTTTTGTCATTCGAATGGATCTTTCTGTGTTTTTTTTTCCTTTTTCTTACAACCCTATTATGTATTTAACACGTGTCTTTGTTCCTTCACCAGCATTGAGTGGTTAGCTTTCGAGGTGATAACTTTGCTGTCCGGTCTTCTTCCCAACTCAAAGCTCGAAACTTCGGTTATCTCGGTTTGGTATTGCATCAAACCACAAAATATATTTCTGTTCCACTTACCTTTTCTTTTATTTTCTAAGCCTTGAATGTTGGATTTAAACAGCCTCACGACCTCTACTTTGCACTACAATTTGGTAAATGGAATCGGTGATGCAGCAAGGTTGGTTTATTCTTACTTTAATACTCATATCTTTAATTCCAGATAATATATATTATTGCTTATTTTTTGGAGACTGGTTAGTACCAATGTGGCAAATGAGCTAGGAGCTGGGAACCCACGAGGGGCTAATGACTCTGCTTCCGCCGCGGTTATTATTGCAGCTGTTGAGTCAGTCGTTGTGAGCTCTACTCTCTTTTTTTCTCGCAATGTATGGCCTTATGCTTATAGCAATGTGGAGGAAGTAACTCGCTATGTGACCAAAATGACTCCCATTCTTTGCATTTCAATCCTCATGGACAGCTTCGTGATTATCCTCTCCGGTTAGCCTTTCTTGACCATCCACTCATGTTCAAGAACCGTGTTTTCGACTTTTGTGATCGTGGAACAAATATGTTTTCTTGTTGGTGTTTAGGGATTGTGAGAGGAACAGGGTGGCAGAAAATTGGAGCTTATGTTAACATAGCTTCTTATTATATCATTGGTATTCCTATTGGACTTCTATTGTGTTTTCATTTTCACTTCAATGGAAAAGGACTCTGGGCCGGTTTAGTCTCTGGATCAACCCTACAAACCCTGATCCTCTTTCTTGTTGTTGGATTCACCAATTGGACCAAAGAGGTGATCAAAACTGTGTAAATTGCTTATTTTTAGTCTTGATCATTTGTTATATATTTTAGACATTTGAGCTAATATTCTTTTCTACTTATTGTAGGCATACAAAGCTAGGAAGAGAATACTTGATGAGAAAGGTTGGGGAGATGACTCACTTGTTAATTGAAGTAGAGTTTGGAGAGGATAGAATGAGTGAACATTGACTGCTCATTGAGTGAACTTGTTCAAGAAACTTCAACTGTTTTGCAATCTAGTTTTGTCTTAATGGATGTTTAATATGAATCCCATGTTTGAAATTGTATGAGACCTAAATAAGTTATGTGGTGATTGTAACTGATTTTGAAATTTAATTGTTGACTTTTTTTAATATTACATCAGAGTACCAAAATGCTATATATATATATATATATATATATATATATAGCCTTATTCGTTTATTAAACGCTGCATTCAATATTAGCGACTGGAATTTAAAAAAAAAGAAGAGAACTTAACGAAGAAAAAAAGAAAAAAAGAAAAGAGTATCTATATTTTTTAGCGGTTGGGAAGAGAGAGAAAAGATAAATAATGAAGTGTTATGAACCAGACGGTTTGGAAATACACATAAGTGGGCTTATCTACTTGGTTTACACATAGACCAATCGGCCCATATGTATCACGGATGGACCAGCCCATTTATCACTTAGTCCAGCCGACATTTAGGCCTTGTTAACTTGTCCCACATTGGTTATAAGTGTGGGCAAGTCGGCCATCTACTTGTATATATATATGTATCCCCCCTTGTACTTATTTGACAACACAAGAAAGCAATAAGACAAAGTCATTAGACACAATACAAACCCTAGCCGCCTACTTCTCTCTCTTTCTATCCTAGTTCTTGTCGAGTTAAGCCTTCATCAGACTCGAGATTCACAACACGTTATCAGCACGATCCTGCTCTGAAACCAACCATCTCGAGTCCTAGATCGAAGCTCAACAAGCCGGCTCGACCCCTACACCACCCGAAACCCTAATAGGCGATCCTCTCTTTCTCTCTTAGATTTAATCGATTGTTTTCATAGATCTAAGAACTAACCTTTGTATCTTTTCTTTGGTTGATTGTTTAAGGTTCCCAAGAGGAAACCCAAGGAGAAAATCGATCAAGGATTAAGGTATGTCATCTAATCCATCCTGAGGTTAATCGATTTTGTTTAGAATTGTTGTTAGGATTGCTTCGGTTTGGTTTTTGATTTTCGCCATAGATAAGAAACTTTAGGTTGCTATATTCATTTCTTGACGGCTAGAAATCAAAAATACCAAAACCCTAATAGAAAAGGAAAACCTAGATCAATTCAATTTAGGAAAAGCTAACCTAAAAGGAAAACCCTAATCCAAAAAGGAAAACCTAAATCAATCTGATTTAGGAAACCTAATCTGAAAAGGAAAACCTAATTATAAAAGGAAAACCTAATCAGAAAAAGAAACTTTCCTAAATTAGAAACTTACCTAAACTTACCCGAACTTACCCAAATTACAAACTTTCCCAAAATGGAAACTTCTCAGAAATGGAAACTTTCCTAAAATGGAAACTTACCTAAAATACCTTAACTTACCTAAAACCCAAACTTTCCTAAAAAGGAAACTTTCCAGAAAAGGAAACTCGTCTAAAAATGGAAACTTTCCAAATTTCTAAAAAATTCTAGAAATAAATCTTAAACCCCTAGATTAGTTAAAGAAAATTTGTTTTTATACTTTGGTCGATGATAGTAGAACTATTGGTCGATGATGTTAGACCCATTGGTCGATGATGCTAGACCTATGGTCGAGGATGCTAGACCATGAACCGCAAATGGTCAGTGGTACGTACCGTGCAGTACGAACGGGTCACGAACGCGGATGAAAGACAGGCACGGCCAGTCACGTACCATAAGGTACGAACCGCGGTAACCCATACAAACACGACCCGTGATTAAGGCATGAACCGCGGATGGTACATACCATGCGGTACGAACGGACCACGAACGCGGATGATAGACGGTACGTACCATGCAATACGACCGATCACGTACCACTCAGTACGAACCCGCAGTGATCCGTATGAACCACGAAGCACGGTCATACCACGACCACAGACGGTCGATCACCCGCACCATGCGGATAGACCAAGGTCTATTCCGGTCAATGATGCCTACCCTCAGGTACGGCTAGACCATAGATCCGCAACGATCGATGATGCGTACCATGTATGTCTAGATCGCGGATGGTCGATGATCCGTATCAACGGATAGACCACGAACCACATAGGTCGATGAAGCGTACCAATATGTACTGCCAGACCGTATGCTTGTCCAATCGGTTTTTCAAACTATTTTCACTATGATTTTAAATGGACAAGTGATGTGGTATGATAAGTCCTAAACAATCTGAAACTCATTTTCAGATGCCAAACATCACAAACTTGTACTTTGCACCCCTCAATGTCAAAGGTGACAATTACCTGCAATGGGCATTAGATGTTGAGATATCTCTCGGAGCCAAAGGCCTAGAGCATTGCATCATTGAAGATAGCAATGCAGTAAAAGAGAAAACTCAAATGCCCTGATGCACATCCGACATCACATAAAGGAAAGCTTGAAAGCTCAGTACCTCACAGTGATGATCCATATGAGATATGGAAAGAATTCAAGATGAGATATGATCATCAGAGGACCCTTGTTCATCCAGCGGCCACCTATGAGTGGATACACCTTAGGATTCAGGACTTCAAGTCCGTGAATGAGTACAACTCAGCCTTTTTCCGAATAGTCTCACAACTGAGGCTATGTGGCGAGATTGTAACTGATACGTAGCTCCTTGAGAAGACATTCTAGACAATGTCTTCAAGCAACATGTTGCTCCAGCAACAGTATAGACAAAAAGGTTTTAAGACCTATAGTGAACTCATTCACTGTCTATTGCTTGCTGAACAAAACAATGAGCTGCTCTTGAAGAACAGTGAGCTTAGACCCTCAGGTACTAAGCCTATCCCAGAGGCACATAATGTCGAGCCTAAGGATGATACAGAGGCAAACCATGTCCGTTATGACCAAAAGGGTTGCAGTTCCTCATATGGACGAGGACGCGACCGCAGAAGTCAAATGCGAGGACGTGGACGTGGTAGCCATAATAAAGGGCGTCCTACCCCTTATGATCGTCCAAACCAGTCTAATCATGGACGTGGTAAAGACAAAGGCTTTGGGATATCTTCAAGGATTCAGAATCCTAGGACCTCACCTTGCCACTGATGCGGGATGTCAAACCATTGGGCAAAGAATTGCCGAACCCATAAGCATCTGGTCGACCTCTATCAAGAGAGTCTCAAAGGCAAGAATCCAGAAGCTCATATGATGTATCAGGATGATGAGGGTGACTTTGATCACAACCAAGATGACCTTATGGGTCACAAAATTGATCATAGCAAAGACGATCCTACGGATCATGAAACTTCAGATATACTGAAATGATAAACCAAGTAGAATAAAGTGATGTTTTGGTGTTTAGGCTTTTATATAACATAAGGATAGTCAATATTATAAGACCACAAAAGGCATTCACCCAAAGACCCATTGAGTTATATACCTCAGTATATATGGTTTCCACATTAAACCAATGGGCAAAAGGAAACATCAGTTTCAGATTATAAAGCCTTATAAGGAATGTGGTCAAAGACTATACCTATACACTCTGATCTAAACTATGCTAAGGATCAGTATGAGACGAGCCAAAGAGCCATGGTAACCAGATTGGTATACCACACGATATTACACTTAATGGCATGACCGGATTAGCCATCCGAGTCTAAACTTGATGCAAAGAATGTAAAGGCACAAAGAGTTATCCCATAAAATCTCACGTTGTGTAACATGTACACAAGGGAAACTCATCAGACTTTATTGTCCTAAGCATCACGAAATAATAAGTATGTTTATGAGAGGGAGTGAGGACAAATCCTGTGGTCCATAAACACACTAAAAATCTCGTGAACTATTCTATCAGTGGCTCTCGGTGGTACATCATCCACATCAAGCCTAAATGCTTAAGGACATCATGAATATACATGTGCAAAGATGATATGCATCAGGCCATATAAGTGAGGATAGATATTCTCATCTCAGGTCAAAGGTCATAAACCAGACATATACCATCTTAAGGAAATCTGAGTATTCCACCACAGACATATGTGCTACTTAAGATGGAACCTCTGCAGAGGATTGAGGATGAGAATATATGTTGGATGGGAGTACGACTTTCTCCCACGAATTATAAGGAACTTTGAGCCAAATATGGGTGATCAGATTAAGTGGCCAGGTTCACGGATTGCCTCAGTAATCTGTCCATCCAACATTAAAGGAGAAAGTTATAAGCTGGAAAAGAGAATGGTATCAACCATGAATAGAATGGTATCAACCATCAGTGCCTTGGCAAGATCCTCGGACAAGCAAAGATAAGACGTCCAAAGCTAGTAAAACTAGATGCCAGACACATTGACCCTAAAGTAATACCAGCCAGCACCAAATGAATTGTTGTCCTAGAAGAGACACAATTAAGTTGCTACAGAGTCTATACAAGATAGACTAATATGTTCCATAATATAAAGGAACCTCAGAAGGAACAACATATATAAGATCTGTGGTGGATGCTACTACAATCAGAAATGAAAATGTCTGGAAAGAAATGATGATGTAGTAAGCAGTATATTAATCACTGGATAAAATTACTAAAGGTACCATAAGATGAGAAAAGAAATTCTCAAAGAACGGCTTTGTTCCTTAGCCATCTAAGAACTGATACAGCTGCAGCTGCATATGATAATTAGTGAATGAGTTCCACGAGGACCATCATTATCAGTTCACATATTCATTATAAGAATGAAATTCCTTGTGTTCACAAACAAACTTGAAAGAAAGTTGATCAATTCCAAAACGATACAAGATATCGATTTTGATCCTTAGACAAGTTATGATCATAATATTTGGATCCTCAGATCCTGGTCTATATGGTTTATGGTTGCTCCTAAACTAAGAACATATTGAAAGAAATATGAAATGGTCATAAAGAATGTTGATTCCATCGACCATAGCAGTCTATAAACACTGCGGTCGAGACCATCGATATAAGGATGACTGAACATACAACCATGGTCGATGGGTTAAGTTATACAACCATGGTCAAGGGACCTAGATCGAACTAAACATTCGTATAAAGACCAGTAAGGTCGAAGGCTGAGTTGAATCACATTGTTCCGACCATGATGGCCGTAATGGCCGCGGTCGAGAAGCAGAATCATCATGCCGACCAAATGGTCGACCATAAGTCGGTCGAGCCTCTTATCCGAGGTACCTACGAGCCAACCTAATTATGGCCAAGGAAACCTCATGGACAATCATATGACCATGTAAAACTCATAATGGTCAAGAAATAGATCAATATAGTCGTGGTTAAGAAAGAGGTCAGGAAACATAAGACCCAACCACGAGTGGCCTGATCATGAGCCATAGATACCATATAAGGTAACCATTGATAAAATGGATGACCAGATCTATATCAGATGGATATAGTGATCATAACCATAATCCATCAGCATGCATACATCTATGCAATATAGATGATGATGAAGAAAGGTAATGGTAGTGGTAAACTTATACTTCGTTATTTATTTACATGGAACGAAAGGTTTAAAGTTTGTTTACACTAACCATACTAACCAACCCAAAGAAGGGAAAATTGGTTTTGCAGATGCAAATTTTATTTCATCATAAACAGGTTATGAGTTCACTCATGGAGGTACTGCAACCTCATGAAGGTCACTGAAACAAGCCAAGGCTGCAAGTAACTTCATCAAACCGTCCAGAAGTATTGATCACACATGATACAAGAGATTAACCCGGTCGATGAAGAAGAGTGATACGGTCGATGATGATCCAGCATAGATGGTCGATAGTGATTCACCAATGGAAGGAAGTTTCGACCATTATCCCTAAAGGCGATGCATAGTTCAACTGAAGGGATGATACAATCCATTACTCATCATGGAGAGATAGAAGTTAGAAGACTGAAGAACCTTCAGTGATGTTCACTTCAGGGGAGTAATGCGGCTGTATTCTTTTTCCTATCTATGGCTTCCCTTTTTACCACATTGGGTTTTAGGTTTACCATAGAAAGGTTTTAACGATGCAGTATACCAAACGCATTGCGAGCTCTACACGGTTATGGCATTCAAGGGGAGTGTTATGAACCAGACGGTTTGGGAATGCACATAAGTGGGCTTATCTACTTGGTCTACACATAGACCAATCGGCCCATATGTATCACGGATGGGCCAGCCCATTTATCACTTAGTTCAGCCGACATTTAGGCCTTGTTAACTTGTCCCACATTGGTTATAAGTGTGGGCAAGTCGGCTATCTACTTGTATATATATGTATCCCCCTTGTACTTATTTGACAACACAAGAAAGCAATAAGACAAAGTCATTAGACACAATACAAACCCTAGCCGCCTACTTCTCTCTCTTTCTATCCTAGTTCTTGTCGAGTTAAACCTTCATCAGACTCGAGATTCACAACATGAAGCTAATTATTTCAGCGATACAAGCATCATCGGATTCCGTTGATTATTCTAATGCGTTTTCTTTATTTTCCTTCACCAGCAATTAGTGGAGAAGAAAATTACAAACAAATTTCAGTCGTTGGTGTTGATCGCGGTATCTAGCAAACGAACACAGCTATATCTCATTTTGATCCACTTGACCATTTGTAGAAATAAAAATAATATTTTAACCAAGGACGTTGTTATCTTGAAAGGACACGTAATTTGACCAAGAGAAAGGACAAGCAATTTGACCAAAAGAAAGAACCAAAGCAAATCTGAATTCCTCCTCCGACAAAGAGATAAGTGAGATGCTTACAAGAGTCAAAGTGAGTAGGTGATTGTAGTGGTGGACAACACGTGGAAGTATCCTAAATTGGAAGAACAACACCATTTACGATCCTAAAATGGAAGTGTGGGGTGGTTTCAATTAGGGATCGGTACGAAACGAATATATGGAATTTTGAAAATATTCATGATCTAATTTATATTGTTTTTGAATAATTTACAATACAATTTGATATATTCTGCATTTATTTTGATAATCAGCACTAAAGATACAACTTCTTTTTTCTTTCTTACTAAAGATCCAATTCAATCTATTTTAATAAAATAAATAAAAATTTATGTACTTTCCAAAATTATAATAACTAAATAATCAATTTAATAATAATTATATAGTTTTTATAATTTTTTTAAATATTTATATTAACATATAGATTGAATAAATATTTTTAAAATATTAATATTTATGATTATTTTACTTTTTATAAATATTACATATTAATATTTATTTTGCTCCTAAAATTACATATATATGATTTTTTTATTTGAATCAAAATAAATAATTATCGTAGCTTATGTTTTTTAATTGTTTGGTTGAATTGAGTATTTTGTAAAAAATATTTAATTAATAAAAATTAATAATATCGTATAAGTGAAACACCACTAAAAATTAAACATAATGTTATAGATTATGTGTCAAAATATTTATTTAAAAATGACTATTGATAATGATAAATTATTACAAATTAATTTATTAAAAAAATTCAAAATTTATTTTATTATTCATAATTTTGATGGTTCAAAGAAAGTCTTGAAAAAATACCTTTAAAATAAAATAAGATTATAATAAAACATAAGATAAAAAAATTAAATCATATTTTGAAAATCTACAATAAAATAAAATTTTCAGATCTAAAAAATGTATTAATTTTTTTTAAAATAATTTGTTTTGAAGAAATTCAAAATAGTTGTTTAAATCTATAAATTTAGTTTAATACACAAAAATAAAGATTTAAAATTAATAGATTTAAATCTTACATTCTTGGAAAGATGATATGAAAACTTTAGAAGAAAATACCTGCAATATAAGACCAAAATATGAGAAAAATATATGACAAAAGGTTAAAATATTTACATAGATTTTTAATGAAGTGTGCTTGAAAGTTAAGGTTTGCATCATATTTAAGTGAAGTCTACTAGCTTAACTTTAAGTAGAATTGTGATGTGTATGATGGTGATGATAATAGTTTAATAGATGAAAATACTAATGAGAGGTTGGATGAAGATACTAATGTTGCTGATGATGCTTAAGCAATTGCTGATGTTGTTATGGATGTCGATGATGGTGTAAACTACAATAATTACGAGAATTGAAAGATGAAGATGAAAATGAAATGTATTATAAGGGACTTAAAGCCCAATACTCTGGTGTTCAAAAGATAGCTCTATGAACTTTAATGACAAATATATGCCAGTCAGATTTTGAACTAGCCTAAAACTCGGATCACTCAAGATATAACAACCCATTGTCGTGAAATGTTTCCCTTCGCGAACTGATCTTGATACCTAAACTCTCGTTTGGATCAAGAGTCAACAGAAAGCCTCTTAGAGATCAAGCCCGATAAGTTCACAAAACACCCTAATATCTACTTTCGCTGATTAGGGATGCAAAGCTTATTCATAACAGATCTAGCAACCTATCTCATGGTTAATGGATAAATTTAACGTAGATTCATACATTAATTGATCGGTTTGATGCAAGCAGTTAGAGAAGTTATGAATAAAGGCAATCAATAGATACACTTATTTATGCTTAGCTTGCGGTTGCAACACCCTAGAACCCTAGACTAACTAGCTGACTGCTCATCCATAACACAAGAACACAAAGACATAGAATCTAAATAATACTGCATGCGGTGAATAATAGAAATAAGAGGGTTCATGGTGATCTTCTCTAAGGAGAGATGAAACCTTCTCCCTTACAAGTCGCAATTCGCGTAGTACAAAGTTCTCGCTAGGTTTCTTGCGTAAAAGCTGATATGTCATCAGAGAAAGGAGAAAAAGAATATATAGGGGAGTCGCAGGCGGATAGTATGAAAAGATAGAGAAACTAGGGAAAATCCTGAAATAAAATATGGGTTTCCTTAAATATTGGGAATAATCTGTGGGTTCCTCCACACACTCGGAACAGCCTGCAAGGTTATTCCGCTCATGAAAAACTTAAATTCAGGTTCTTTCTCGACTCTTTTGCTCCAGATGATCCTACTTCTCTCATGTGCACCTGTAATGACTCAAAAATACCAAAATGACTCGATAAAGACTCAAAATTAACTAAGAAAGAGTATGTTCAATGTGTTAAAAACACAACATATAAATTCCCCCAGATCCTTGTTTGTCCGCAAACAATGTCAAGTATCTAGAACAGTGAGAAAGGTTTGAAAGTGCGGGAACCCACCTATTCTTAGTAACTCATACCTTAACCACAAATCTCTGAACCATACAAGCAATTTAATTAGGACAACACACCCTTACCGAAACCCCGCTGACTTCTGTTCAAAATCGTCTACATACTCTATATCTCAAACCTGTAAAAGTCACACCTTTAAGAAAAAACCCCCTACATTCAATTAATAGAGGCGTGAGCTTCCCATCACATGCGTTAGCGAGAGTAGGCTGTTATAGGTGTGAAACATGTCATTTAAGTGTTTTACTAAAGCTAATAAGAGTGTTTAGGGGCTACCATTTTTTTGTAGAACATGCAGGATATCGCACAAAGCTAATAAGAGTGTTTAGGGGCTACCATTTTTTTGTAGAACATGCAGGATATCGCACAAAACTGCAAGAGAGGATGGATCCATTGATGTCCACATCCTCTTCTCGTTTTGCATCTTCTGGGACGATTATTCTCGTTCAGGATTAGGCTGTTCCGATCATCATCATTCTCTTCATTACTTTAACTTAGTGATCCACCATTTGTCAACCTTCCCAGCAGCACATTTGTTGGGATTCTTCCCCTTCTCCATCACCTCATACTCTTAAAGAAATTAAAACAAAGATTTTTTTTTGAATATGGGATGATGATGTGACGAAGAGGGAGTTAACATATGAATACCACTGTTGGTTCTGATCTCACAATCTTTCTGTTTTTACACTATGATTTTTGTGTGGTTTTTGGTAGGGAGCAATTCGGTAGCAGTTGCTCCCTGGTTCCGCCTGTTCTCTCGCTTATTTGAACTTATGCAGCAGTAACGAGTGAGAGGCTGTGTCGTTCCTTTCCTCTCTGACATTTTTGCACATATAGCACTGAAAAAAAATGCATGTAGGTGGAATAAAGGCTAAGATGCAAGGTGGGAACACGCTAAAGATGAGGTAGACACTCAAGATCAGCCAGATGGATAAGAAGTCCTGAGTGTATTCTCTTTTCTCTGATCTAATGCCCATAATAAGAAGAATTGCAGTCAAGATTAGGTTCAAGTTCAAATGGGACTAATTCGTTTTAGAGTAAACTTGACAAGCCGAAATCTTCTGGAAAAAAGGTGAGGTAAAGCCAGGGTGTTCCAGGTCCACATGTGTGTATGTCGTCACTACTAAGGTCACTGAATAAGATAAACTAAAGCACGAGGTGGTTAATGATCATCAAAAAATAAGGTCCTAATTTCCAAAAAAAATTTGACTCGATTCTAAACCTGACTCGATAAAACATCAAAATTACTCAAGACTGACTCAAAACATAAAGCCAAAAAACACACAAAATCAGTAGCAGAAAAGTGCCTCCACTAAACTTACTTCACACCATTCCTGGTGTGAAAATAAATACAAGGAAGGCCAAA
Organism: Moricandia moricandioides; assembly: GCA_905132885.1. Classification (NCBI taxonomy): domain Eukaryota; kingdom Viridiplantae; phylum Streptophyta; class Magnoliopsida; order Brassicales; family Brassicaceae; genus Moricandia; species Moricandia moricandioides. Next base: position 86,959 of record CAJHQQ010000876.1, on the reverse strand, counting down.
ATAATAAGTACCTGAAAGTAAAAGGGTTCAAATGGATAAGACAATGGGGATTGAAAATGGGCCTCTCAATCAGTCTCCTCACTATCTGACTGATCATCATACCGCCTGTTTCGCTGTCTCTGCACAGTTCCCTATGACTACTCCTATGTACCCAAAGTGCCAACCGGATCCTTACCTGATTGATTCCCACCCCTTGGCAACCACCGGTTATTGCCCTGAGAATCCTCTTCGGTATGTCGCGTCGTCTGCATAATCTGAAATTGATCCCATATCATATGTGGTTTCTTCGTATGGGGTAACATTGTCGACATCATCCATGAATGTATCAGTTGGGGGTGCCCTCGGATCGGCACAAAGGAACTCTGGTCCCAGGAGGAAACATATGTTCTCGAATACATCCAAGCAGGTGATAGCCTGCTGTGGGAGTGTGCAGTAGAGCTGGTCTCCCTCTTTATTTTGGAAGCTGTATGTGATCTCGTCTTGAAGGATGTGACAAGTGATCAATTAGGGGAGATATATATACTCTATGTCAGCGTTGAACTCGTAGGGGCTGAGGTCAATCTCAAAATGTCGGAGCAAAAGAGTAAATAAGCTGCCACACTGGTCCTTCGTCTGCGAACCTTTCAAGAGTCTGGACTTCTTGCCGTAGAACATCGAGATGAGGTGGAAACCTGGGTTTGTGGTTCGTGAGAGCAGTGGGATTCCTGCTCCTGAGGCTCTTATCTCATCCTCGACTCCTATGTACAACATTTGCAGTTCCCCAGTGATGACCTTAGAAGTTTGGTCCCTTGCAAACAAGAGGTTTCTCAGGACCTTTGTAACTATCCTTAGTGTCAGGTTGCAGACGTGGGACTGGTTTGCCGAATGGAGTTTGAACTCCCCTGCTGCTATAAGATCCCAAAAGGTCTGAGTAGAGCTGAACTTCTTCGGAACAGAAACTCCCTTCGGTTCCTCTGCTATCTTATAAATCTCTGTGACCTTTTCCAGCGAGAGGGAGCAGTATTTTCCATTGGCGATGAAGGATAAGAAGCAGTTGTCGAAGGTGGGATGGTCAGGGTCCTCGTATGAGATCTTGCATGTAGCGATTGCTTGCCTAACCAGGTCATGGAATATGATGTGCGGTTGGTAGTAGTGTTCAGATACTCCTTGGGCCATTACAGTCGAGTACACATCCTCATCAATCCCGAGTTGAGATAGGACCTTAGAGTGAACGAAGCGAGCAGGAAAGATGTTGATGTTGAGGAGAGAACTTTAGCAGCAAGCCTTCTCCTTGTCCCATCCTTCATCATTGGCATCAAGAAGGTTTGGGTATGTTGGTGGGGCTGAACCGCTTAGTGTTGGTTAAGGGTTGTTTCGTGCCATGCGGGTTTTGCTTTTGACTACCTTTGCTTGGTGCGAGCCATCTCAAAAATGGAGAATACACAATCACAATGAGTTCCTATCTTTGGGTTAACCGAAAAAGAACGACAAATTTTGTGGTACCAGTCTCATAGATGCTTAATCCATTCCTTTTCAGTACTCAAATATCCAAACTTCCTTGCCAATTTAAACCCCTTTCTTAAGAACTCAACAAACTCGTTTAATCGATTCACATTATACTCAATTTAACTTCTTTTATCAGCCCTAACAGAAAGAGGAGAGGTCAATTCAAAGTTAAAACCTAAATTTATCTATGGAAAACCAAAAGAAGTTGAAGAGTTTGATCCCTAAAACCGTTCGTTCGCTGGGTGAGGAGAAAATGGGTTGCGCCTCTTACATTGCCTGGTTTAAGAATTCGACTGTAGAATCAAAGAAACCTCGAGAAATAATCCAAGTTAGCACCAAAAATAACTCAAATCAGTAAAAAATTAAGAGAGTTAGGTTTTTGGAAAAACTTTGGTGAAAACGCACAAGGAGAGGAAGGGGTCGGGGGATTAAAGGAAAAGAGAGACTCTTAAATAGACCCAACATTTTTTTTTGGGTCCGAGATACTTAGCTGTTCGGAGCAGCTGCTTCGAAACGGGAGCCGTCTAGTGGTTGCTCCCATACAGAATCTCGGGTTTCTGATTTTTAACCTGCAACTAGAATGAAAAGAAATGTCTAAAAAAGAAGTTTAGAAATATTTACACTCACCAGTGGGTTGCCTCCCACCAAACGCTTAGTTTGAGTCACTAGCTTGACTTGGTTAGCCGATTAGGCTAGGGCAAGATAGCTTAGGGTAATTTCTTCTTCCTCTATGATAGTTGTCGCGGCAAGATATTGCTTTAGACGCTGACCATTAACAACAAACTCTCCTTCTTTTGTGTCCAGCAACACAACATCTCCATAGGGCTGAACCTCTTTAATAGTAAAAAACTGGACCATCTTGATCTAAACCTTGTACTAATGATTATCTTGTCATGATAGGCCTTGGTCGCTCCTTGTAAATTTTGAGCTTTTATAGGCCAAATGCCTAATTTCGTCCAACTCACGAAGCTGAATGAAACGTCTTTCTGATGTTGTTTTGATGTCGAAGTTAAGAAGCTTAACAACCCACGCTGATTTGTATTCGAGCTCCACAGGAAGATGACATGCCTTACTGTACACCAAATTATAGGGAGTGGTCCCGATTAGGGTCTTATATAACTTTATGTATGCCCTGATATAGCTTATTTATTACCAGTTTTATACCATGTTATAGACTCTGTTTAGGGTCTGTTATGTGTGTCTAGGCTATGTTTTGAGGTCTTTTCAGTTCCAGGTACGTTTTAGAGATATATGGAGACACTTGGAGTTTTTCGAGCATTTGTAGATGAATAATCCGTAGCTGATCAGTGAAGAGAGTCGAAGTACGAGATTGCCATCGATCGACAATACAACGTAGGCGTCGACCGGTGTTACATGACCAAGATCGATCGATGTTGCACATCTGCCATCGATCGATGTCCAGTTCGCAGACAGCCGACTTTCAAGCCCAAGTTAGAGACATGAGACAAGATTACAAGATTACCTTTGGACGAGTTTTGACCTAGACTTTAGGTTTTTATATTTATACTTTATGTATTGCACCAGAAAATGAGGGTAAAGTGTGCTGGTGCTTGTGGGGTGCTAGGTGCCAAAAGTGTTTGAGTGAGGAGACTAAGTGTGCCCCACCTCACCATAGTTTTAGGATTTATTCAGAGAGAAGATTTATAACTCATTAGAGAGATTTTTATTGAAATCCCAATATTTTATCTATGCATTTTATTCATATTATTATTCCTACTTTAATTATGTCTGAGTAGTTACCAACTAGGTTTAAGGTTTATTAATGGTACTAATGGATTAGCCAAACAATAGAATTGTTAGGGTCATTATTAGATCTATTAATAGAATTGTTTTTATTGCTTGTGTTCTAGAATAGCTAAATAGAACCCTGATAATAGGATAGTTAGACGCAAGCGAGAGTATGGTCTACTACCAGAATCTATTCTTTTGAGCTAGGTTGCTAGAAATAATCGAGAGTTGATTTAGTCAATCTAGTGAACTTACCAAATTAGGTCATAACGCTTGACTCAAGAAACCATCGATCGACGCAAGATCATTGCCATCGATCAAAGGTCATTCTGTGTCAACAAGCGAGAGCTGAGACATTGGACTTAGTCAATAGATTAGGCGCGCATGCGAGAGTTGGTGTATTTTACATCAGATTTCGAGTTCTATGATTAAATACCTGAAACTTCTATCTACTATAATCCACTTGCCTAAAACCCTAGATCTAGTATATTTCCATACTTACATGACTAACATAATTCCATATTTACATTACTAGCATATTTTCATATTTACATTATTAGCATATTTCCATATTGCATCTATACTTTCTAATAAGGAATATTTCCTTGACCTGATTACTTGCTACCAATATATATAGTTGCTTAGTCTTTAGAAATAAGAAATCTATTGTGTGTCATTGTTCTCTGTGGATTCGATCCCTAAGTACTACACCTGATCTCTTTTGACAAGAGTATTATTATTTTGTGTGTTAGGATTAAGAGTTAATTTGACAGCTGTTTGTTTAGGATATTATTATCCTATTAGAACATAAAAACACACACACATCAAATTTGGGGCCGTTTCCGAAGAGTATTGATCGCCATTAGATTTATTTTCTATGACTGAGTCTAGGTTTGTTACTTTCAAAGTTACTGATTTTTCTTTTTCTTTTTCTTTATTTTTCAGGTGCATGCAAAAGAGTACCAGGAGCAACAAAGGACAAGACTTATTGTTCTATGACCCACAACAACTCGAACGCACGATCCGCAAAGAAAGACGACAAGCATCAATCGATGGCATAACTTCAGTGTCGACCGATACTTCTTTACGCATAGCATCGACCAGCATCGGAACTCAACCATCGATCGATATCACATCTCTAGCATCGAAAGATATTGATCATATAGCATCGATCGACAGCACCTCAGCGGCATCGATTAACGATAGCAGATGAGTTCGGATGGTTGCGCCTATAATTGTGGTTCAAAATGAGAATGGAGACTTGCATGACCTCAACGGTCATCTGCGTATTGCAGTAGCTCAAAGGATAGACAATCAGGGGACTGTAATCCTTGATACAGAAGTAGAAGTTAATGCCCAAGCTGCCAGAAGTACAGAAATTTTAAAGCCAACCAGGAGACCATGGATTGAATTCATGTTTGACAAAATACTGAGGGAACAATAGAAGATGATTGTGTATTTCAATGACAAGTTAGATTTTCTGTACCTACACCTAAACACAAAAATCGAAGATATCATTATCTGCGTGGAAAAGTTGGAAAATCAGATGACGCATAAGAGTAAAACCCTTACGAGATACGAAGTTATGGTCAAAGAAGGGGGAGAGACTGAGCAGAAGTATCACGTCAATGCTGCGATTGATGATGATTTTTGGGTCGAAGTCAAGAAAGAGAAGGCACTGAAGAAAGGAAATCTGAGTTCGTTGATCAAACCACAAAAGCATCAATCGACACAAGCTACTACGAATCGATCGACGGTTCCTGTTAACTCGACGAAATCGGGGATAGTTTCACGCGTCATTTGACGCAGAGGCCACACAATCGATCGATGGTACCCAGTGACAAAACGAGTTGATAGACCAAAGGTCACGAATACGACAACTCCAGAGCAGAAGAGAGATTCATCAAGGCCTATCATAGTCGATAAAGCTACCAAGGATCATACTAGGAGAGATCCAAGAATCATTCTAAAGAAGAAGAGTGATCTTGGGATATTTGTGGTGCCATGTCTGATCAAAAACCATGAATTTCTCAATGCTCTATGCAACGCTGGATCGTCAGTGAGCATCATACCCAGAGATATAGCAGAGAAGTTAAACCTTATAATAGAGACTTCCAACAATTCTTTCATCTTTGTGGATTGATCTAGAGTAGACTCAGAAGGTATATGCAGAGATGTCCCACTGTGAATTCAAGACGTCCTAGTCCCGATAGATTTCCATGTGATGGACATCCAGATCAATTGGAACGCTTCCTTGTCACTGGGAAGAGCTTTCATGGCCATCATAGGAGCTATTTGTGACATGAAGACAAACATGTTGTGCCTTTCCTTGATTGATCATAATATCTATTATGAAATCTAAAATTATAAACCTTCCCTCACGAAATTGTGTAATGATGCTGAGCTTGTGGCCACATGTTTTTGATTACGAATGCAATGAGGAATCGGTAGATGAAGCATCGATTGACACCAAACGCCAAGAATCGATCGACAGTCTTATAAATCAACAATCAATCGATACACACCCTTCAACATCGATCGACACCCATACCCTAGAACCGATCCACACCCACCATGCTAATTACGATTAGAACCCAGGATACCTCGATTAGGATGACAGCTACAGAGAAGAAGATATAATCGAGTACCGAGGGCTTGCTATGGAAGAGGCTGGAGTTTTTCAAGTTTCCCATGAACTAGGGAAATCGACATCGATCGACGGCAACCTTACACCATCAATCGACACTAAGCACGAAGCAGAACTTGAACATGATTCCGCAGAAGAACAAGACAGAGTAGCTGGTTATGTACAACCAGATGAGTTCGGTATTATGAGGTATCCAGATGGTCACGTAAGAGCCATGGATACCAGAATTCTAAACGTCAAGAAGGAGGATGTAGCGGATATACTTTCAATGGCCAATGGAGCTGGAAACCTTTTTGGGCACCTGTTTGAATATCGAGCATCGATCGACAGTAACCATACACCATAGATCGACAGTAACCATACACCATAGATCGACACCAATTGGGCATGCCAAGGATACGGTGAAGCCTACGAAGACTATGATTCAGATTATGATGAGGATGAAGCTGTCTGGACAATGGACGCGAGGGTAGGCAATCCAGCATCAACAATTGGCATATCTTGGCCATCAAGCAAAATCAAACGTAAACCAGACCCTTCACTTGGACCAGAAGAAACATAAGCTGGTTATCTCAGACTCGAATGAGTTTGGAATTCTTAGAGACGTAGAAGGATGTGCACAAGGTCTTTATGGGAGAATTCTAACTCTACCAAAGAAAGATGTAGCAGATGCCCTTATCATGGCTAAAAGATCAGGAAATTTCTTTGGACAACCGCAACATCCATCGATCGACGCTCAGGTACCCGCATCGATCGACAACACGAAGTAGAAGCAGGAGACATACAACAGAGCATAGATTGATAATATTGAGCATGCGATCTACAAAGCTCAGGAGATGTCAATGGATGATTTCTACATGAGGCTTGATGATGTTTACTATCCTATTAATAAATGCCTCACAAATTTGACTACACGCATGGATGAGATGAAGCACGACATGGATACTTTTCAGAGACAGCATGCGAGTAGACCGGATAGAGTGACATCGATCGACAGCAACATCTTGCCATCGAACGATACTGAGTTTGATAGACATAAGTCCACAGCTTAACACTACTCAGAAGATAGGTTCGATGAAAATGCTTTTCCTAGAGACTGATGAAGGAAAATAATTCTCAGCAACTAGAGGAGATGTCAGACACTACAACTGCCAGACTTAGAATGATCCAACACAATATTGAAAATCTACAAAAAAAAAAAGAGAAAATAAAGGGAGATGAGGCAATCATAAACTTCATTGGTACATAGTTTCAGAAGAGCAACGAAGATGTAGCCACTTGTTTTCCAAGTGTTGATCAACCTCCTTTCTAGTCAAAGCATTCACAACGTCAACTTAAGACTATAACCAAGCACTGAGTGGGAGGGAACCCATTATTTAGTAAGTTTAATTAGTTTTTATTCTTCATTCATTACTAATTCTCGTATTTAGTTATTTATTTCAGATTATTCAAAAAAAATGATGATCCGAGGAAGAAATTTGCATCGAGGAAGACCATTAGCATCGAGCATTGACCGACACTTGATCACTGCCGATCGACGGAGTAAGCAACGCATCGATCGATAGGCACTTTACTGTCTTGATCGACGGTCACCATCAGCGAGAAGGTGTATCAGTTTTTCCTTGTTAAAATTGGTCCTTATGATTTATTTTTCCCCAATCTCAGAGTGTATAACACGGATGATAGTGTTGTTTAAGTCTCGGAGAGGTATTACTGATATTGTGTTTTAATTTGAGTTTTATAAGATAGGAACTTACAGGTTTTGCATTGATCGACTCTGATAACCGACCATCGTTTGACGATCTCTTACAGAGAGGTATCGAGTTTTATACTTAAGCTAATTACTTATGATTTAAGTTTTCTAACTAATCCATGGCGGATTACACTGAGGACAGTGTAATTTAAGTTTGGGGGAGGTTCGCTAATGCTATTTGATTGTTTTGAGTGTTATTTATATTTATATAAGTTTTTCAAAAAGTTTTATTGAGTCAAGAAGGAGATTATTATCTAGATTTATTATTGACTAACCATGCTATAAGCACCATTCTTAGAAGGTTATTTGCAGAGATACCAAAGTGGATCATCTTGCCACTATATCACACTTGCTTAGAAAGTTTGGAGGAACCGAAGCTGATTTCCAACACTAATCATGACTTTATTTGCTTGCTTTGGGATTTGGTATACATTGGATCAGATTTCTTCTGCAAGTCTGGAAGGTAAAAGTCTGTGTGCTTATGATTCCCCTCTCTCTCCCCTTTAGATAAAAAATGGAGTCAAACATGATTTCGTGACTACAAACATTAAAGATTGATTCATATGATCGTAGAAAGAGATAAAAAGGTCAAAAAGAAGTGAACATGATATGGTGGCAAAAACCATTAAGGCTGATTCATGGAAGCCTATCCAAATATCTCAGTCAATTAAAGTAAAATAAAATGATACCCTCAAAAGAAGGGAGGCATTGACTAAGAAGAAGTGAGAAGAGAGAGAGGAAAGGAATCAGAGAAGGCTGCATGTGTGTTCAGATACTTGCAGAGGTAAGAGTCCATGTGCCCCTTGATCGATACTCCCAAGGTAAAGCCTACATTTTTATTTTATGCAAAGAAATGAAAGCAGTAGAGGGGCGAGTCAAAATAGAATTTGCTAAGTTGTTGGTAGAATGGATTTGGTTGCTATACTAGGATAAGGTATATAAAGTTTCTCTGTGATTAACTTGATAGGATGTGGTTGCAATAAAGTAAGGTGACAGTTATACTTAGACAATATGTGAGTCTTCGCTTTTCAAAACATCTTTCAGAGGCTTTTTTGCTTGAGGACAAGCAAAAATTTAAGTATGTGAGAGTTGATATATCCTATTTATTAACAATTTAAGATCATGTTATAGACTCTATTTAGGGTCTGTTATGTGTGTCTAGGCTATGTTTTGAGGTCGTTACTGGTCTAAGTATGTTTTGGAGATATATGGAGATACTTGGAGCTTTTGGGGCATTTGGAGATGAATAAATCGTTGCTGATCATTGAAGAGAGTCGAAGTACGAGATTACTATCGATCGACGATACAATGTAGGCATCGACCGATGTTACATGACCAAGATCGATCGATGTTGCGCATCTGCCATCGATCGATGTCCAGTTCGCAGACAACCGACTTTTAAGCTCAAGTTGGAGACATGACATAAGATTACAAGATTACCCTTGGACGAGTTTTGACCTAGACTTTAGGGTTTTATATTTATACTTTATGTATTACACCAAAAAAAAGGGCGAAGTGTGCTGGTGAGTGTGGTGTGCAAGATGATAAAAGTGTTTGAGTGAGGAGACTAAGTGTGCACCACCTCACCATATTTTTAGGATTTAACCAGGGAGAAGATTCATAACTCGTTATGGAGATTTGTATTGAAACCCCAGTATTTTATCTATGCATTTTATTCAGATTATTATTCCTACTTTATTTATGTCTGAGTAGTTATCAACTAGGTTTAGGGTTTATTAATGGTATTGATGGATTAGCCAAACAATATAATTGTTAGAGTAATTATTAGATCTATTAATAGAATTTTGTTTATTGCTTGTGTTCTAGAGTAGCTAACTAGAACCCTGATAATAGGATTGTTAGGCGCAAGCGAGAGCATGGCCTACTACCGGAATCTATTCCGTTTAGCTAAGTTGCTACAAAATGAGAGTTGATTTAGTCAATCTAGTGAACTTATCGAATTATGTCATAACGCTTGACTCAAGAAACCATCGATCGACGCATGATCATTGCCATCGGTCGACGGTCATTCTGTGTCAACAAGTAAAAGCTAAAACATTGGACTTAGTCAAGAGATTAGGTGCGCATGCGAGTGCTGGTGTCTTTTACATTAGATTTCGAGTTCCATGATTAAATACCTTTAACTTCTATCTACCATAATCCACTTGCTTGAAAACCTAGATCTATCATATTTCCATATATACATTACTAGCATATTTCCATATATATATTACTAGCATATTTCCATAATTTCATTATAAGCATATTTCCATATTGCATCTATACTTTCTAATAACGAATATTTCTTTGACCTGATTAGTTGCTACCAATATATATAGTTACCTAGCTTGTTGGGGTCAAAATCGGTTATGACGGAATCAACGTCAGAAACCTACAAGGAAAATGCGTTCTTGCTGAAACTGACTCGGAAAAAGGGAAACGACAAAAATTGAGGTCTAATATTGACTGACCACAAAGGAGTGGTCTGCGCAAATGAGCCATCAGGAAGAGTTTGTCCAAAGACCTCGGGTAAACAGATCCCCGAACGACAATATGACGAAACAACAGGAAGACTGGATCATCCAAATCCCCGAACAGAGAAGTTGGCCGAGCAAGATGTCCAGCTTGTTGAATGGGCAAATCAAGTAACATGGGTCGACCAACTAGCCATACGGGCGAGTTAGATGGCACGACGCGACCAACTCGCCATACGGGCGAGTTAGACGACACGACCAACTCGCCATACAGGCGAGCTAGACGACGCGACCAACTCGCCATACGGGCGAGTTAGACGACACGAACCAACCAACTCGCCATACGGGCGAGTTGGAAAGAACGGATCAACCAAATCACCTGTACAGCGAGTTGGATGGCACAGACCAACCAACTCGCCCATACGGCGAGTTGGACAGAACGGACCAACCAACTCACATGTACGGCGAGTTGGACTGTCTAACTCGCCATACGGGCGAGTTGGACAAGGCCAAGTTGCCATACGGGTGAGTTGGACGGCACAAACTAGACAACTCGCCCGTAAAGCAAGTTGGACAAGGCCAACTCGCCGTACGAGCAAGTTTGTAGACACAAGATGACCAACTCGCCCTATGGCGAGTTGAACAAGGCCAACTTGCCGAACGGACGAGTTAGATGGCACGAGTAATTCGACCCGCTCGTTCGGCAAGTCGCATCAAATCAATCCAGTTTCACCTTGTCCTAGTTCAAGTCCCTCTTTCGATACTTGATCGAACTTATCTTTGTTCCGTCTCGATCGGGATTGATATTGGAACTTTACCGAAAGAACTCGTTTTCTCGAGAAAGGATTGGGTCGATTGTATGAGATGATAACGGTTAACTAAGCACCTAGAGTCACACGCCCCATACGAAAGATCCTAACTCTCGGACGACATCGTCTTAACAATGCTCTTTAGATAAAATCGTAGAAACGCCTAAGTTAGAAAACGGCCCGACGAGGTCTAAAGCTCGGCTAAAACCCCACTCGCGATTTTATCCAAAATTAAGCCCAAACTTGTGACAGTTTATCTTTTATTTTGCAGGAAGGGGTAAATGTTAAATTTCCGAAAATAATCATGAAGATCGAGGAAAAAAGGAATATTTCCGCGAATATATAAATTCTACCAAGGGCATAAAGGGAAAGAGCAAACCGCCTCTAGAGGGGTATATAAGGACTTCAAGGGTGATGATGCACAGAACACACGAAAATCTCCACTCAAAGCAAACATAGCTTAGAACTTAGGGCACTTAGGCAACTTTCCGTTTTTGTTATCCAAGCTGCGACTCAACTAGGGTTTTGCAGTCTTAGGTTATTAGAACTATGGATCTCGCCGAAAGCTCTCATAGCCTAGGCTCATATCCTGTTGTAAACGCTCATACGCAAATTCGGAATAAGACATCTATTTGCTCTCTTTTCGCCTGTTACTTTTTTTTTTCAATAGTTACTTCGTATTCTAACTGATTGGCGTGTGGTTTAGCAGATATCCGGGACCTCTGGGAAACTAGGGTTTACCCTGTGTTCCTAATTCAACGGAAATCGAAAGTGTGAATTTCGGTTCCCACAGTTTGGCGCTTGAAGGAGGGGGAGTACAGATCAATCTAACTCTCAGTCATCAACGCTCAATCAAAACAAGTCAGATCTCAACAACCAACAGCCTTGTGACGATAACGTCATCGACGAGAACGTTGAAAACACTCCAGCGACGAATGTCACTGCGGTCAACGCCAACACAAACACCGCAACGTTCGAGGAGGTGAAGAAGATGTTCTCGACTTTTGTGAAGAAGTCGGCAGAACAGGACAAGGTCATGAATTCCCTCGCTAAACAGGTTAAAACCCTCACAGCAAGGAACATGGCCATCTTTCTGCGGGGAACAACCATAATCCGCGGAAGAAGACTCAACTTCGCAACGTGTTTGGACATGTACGATAACGCGCAAGGCAAACCATCTGGACAAAACCCTGACAAAGTGACCCCTGCGCCTGCACGGAAAAACCCGGGAGACCTTCCTCCTATCGAGTAAGATAAAGAAGGAGGACAAGTTGAACTTGTCAACGTGGAATCTAGCAGTCAGTCCGAACCTACGGACAAAGACGCAAACATACATCCGCGCCGCACAAGAAGTCAAGTAGCTCGGGACAAATCCCAATTCGATAACCCTGTGAACGAAGAAGAAGACGAAGCTATCTTCTAGAAAGAACATGAAGATCTGACCGAGGAGAAAACTCGGAGCACTCGCACCAAACGCTGACAAAGTCGTAAATCTGCTAGCAAGAGTTCTGAAATCTGAGATCTCCGCGATGATCTGATGAAAACGGTGGCCGAAGTCAGGGCGATGAATTCCCAAATCCACCACGCTACTAGCACCGCACCGGATATCGATCTACTGCTTGAAGAAACTCGTAAAATACCCTTTACTACTCATATCACCGAAACTAGGTTTCAGATCCTGGGCAGGTCAAAGTGATTGCATACGAGGGAGCTACTGATCCTAAGGCACACCTACAGGCTTTTCAGGTCGCGATGGGTAGAGCCAGATTCAGAGAAAACGAGAGAGAAGCTGGTGAATGCCGCCTCTTTGTAGAGAACCTTTGGTGAGCAGAGCTAAAATGGTTCTCTCGCCTCAGGCGAAACTCCATCGGAGGCTTTCGCCATCTCACCTCATAATTCCTCAAACAATACTCGATGTTCATAGATCGAGAAACCTCCGACGTGGACCTCTGTATCTTGTCCCAGGGAGAGGACAAAACTCTCTGCGACTTCATAAAACGGTTCAAAACCGTCATGGCTAGAGTCAGCGGGATAAGCGACAAAGTCGCGATAGACCTACTTCAAATAACGCTCTGGTTCAAGTCAAACTTTAGGAAGTGGATAACTTTGGAAAAGCCGCGTACAATCCAAGATGCGCCTCACAAAGCCACGGATTACATTATCATCAAAGAAGAGACGAGGGTCTTGTCTCAGAGATGGAAGCCAACAAAGAATGCGTTGAAGGATCCGGGGTCGGAGTACTCTAACTCATGGCCACAAAACGCTTGATCAAAACAATATCTGGAAATACGAAAGACAATACAACAGCAGGCAAAACTGGTAAAACAACTGCAGTAGTGACTACTCCCGTCGCCAATGCTTATGCAAACGCCGCAATGCTTGAGAAAATCGAAAACCTAGTCGTGACTCTTCGCCACAGGCGGGGCACCGAAACAAGCTCGCGAAGGGTAACGATAAATCTATCAAACCCCGTAATGTTCGTCTCATTACCGAGTTGAGAAAATCTCAGCGCATAAGGGTTTGACCAAAAGAACTTTTTCGAAAACCTTTCGGAAAAATAAAACTTGCTCTCCCAGAAATTGCGGAGAAATCCTAGATTTCTCACAGAGATAGGAAGCACAGAAAATCGGGTGCACAACCCCCACTTGAAATCCCCTTGGACCAATCCTGCGGAAACGAGAAATCTCTGATTATATCATCTCCCGATAATTGAGCTCATCACAACAAAAGATTCAGAGGCTAAACGTAAGTTTTCCAGAAAAACGGCTCTCGTACAGCCAAACACGAAAACACGCTTACATAACGACTTTCATAAAATTAAACTCAACAACATTTTACGAAACAGCTTTCGTAAAACAAAACTCATGACATTTTGCGGAATAACTTTCGTAAAATTAAAGCTCAACAACATTTTCCGGAACAAGTTTTGTAAAATGAAACTCGACAATGTTTTATGGAACATCGTTCGGAAAGTGAAACGAGTTAGCGTTGTATGATACAACGTTCGTAGAAAAAATTTGAAGACGTTTACGAAACGACCGTACCAGCATACCATCCAAACTCGAGTAGTCCAACTCACCGAACGGGCGAGTTAGAAAGTACAAGCCGTACAACTCTCCCATTTGACGAGTTTGACCAGTCCAACTAGCCCAACGGGCGAGTTGGACAGTGCAAGTCATGCACCTCGCTCATTGGGAGAGTTTGACAAAAAAAGCATTACTTTGGGTCTCCTTTACGTTCTTCTTTGAATCCTGATCGAAATACTTTTCGTTTCGTCTGAATCGAAGTTTCCGTTGAGATTTTACGATCAAAACAAATTGGACGCACAGGTCGGACCAGTCCAACTTGCCAAACGGGCGAGTTGTACGAAACGAGGCGTCTAAATCGCCTGTTTGGCAATTTTGACCAGTCCAACTTGCCGAACGGGCCAGTTGGACGAAACGAGCCGTCTAACTCGCCGAACGGGCCAGTTGGACAAAACGAGCCATCTAACTCACCCATTGGGCGAGTTGGACCAATCCAACTCGCCAAACTAGTGAGTTGGACTGGATGAGTAGTATTTTGGCTCACCTTTGCATTCTCCTTTGAGTCCCGATCAACGCTTTTCGTTTCGTCTCAATCAGAATTTCCATTGACATTTTACTATCAAAACAAGTTGGATGCACACTGTCCAACTAACCCCGATTCCGAGTTTGACTTAATCCCTCCAACTTGCCTCATGGCGAGGTTGGCAATCCCTGATGAGCTTCTCTTTTTGTTCTCTTTAGAATCTTGATCGAAACACTTTTCGTTTCATCTCAGTCGGGGTTTCCATTGAGATTTTACGACAAAAACAATGAGACTCGCCTAAACTCATTGGCTTGCTACTACTAGACCTTACCTCCATCTTAGCCTCCCATCCTCGCCCTATTGGGAATCCTACTCGCCCTTACCTCATTCATAGCCTTTTCCTTTGAACCCCGATCGAAACATCTCTTGTTTCATCTTGATTGGAATTACCGTGGGAACTTTATGATAAAAATCGCAAGACAGGTTCGAGCCTAAACGCGGCCAGGAAGAACTAATATTGTTACCCTTCTTAAGGGGCATACAGACACGAGAAGAGGAAGGGGAGATGAGCAAGCAAAATGGAGAAGAGGTGAACCCAAACCTTCGAGAAAATTAAGGTATGGCCGGCTTGGAACTTTTTGAAATCAGACTTGGAATTTTCGTAGGAAGGTACTAAGAAATAAAAACGCTTCGGAGATCGCCATAAAACTTTAGGGAACTTAGGATCTAGGAGAATAGTCTAGCGATCTAAATTTCTTGTTCCTTGAAATTTTCTTAAAACCAACGTATTCCTAGTCGTCAACCTGAAAGTCCCCAAGTCACAATCCTAGTGTCTTCTTTAAACCGACCTTGATTGTCGATCATCCCAATCTTCGAAATAAAATTGTACACAACCCTTCAAAACATCGGTTCAAACGTTTTCTTTCGTAAAAAAAAGGGAGGGAGTAGGTACGTATACTATACTCGTATACTCCCATACTTCAAAAAAAAAATTGTCTCGACATCAAGATAACCTTTCGACAAAGCAAACTCTCGCAGTAGTAGACAGAAAATCATATGGGCCATGCGATGCCTCATAAAACCGATCATCCATTACTTTCGTATAACTATGACATTTTATACGGAAAGAACCTACGAGACACAAGATCGGTGTCATGAAAAAACGACTTCGCAATGCGGAAAAGAGAATGAGAAAAACTTATTCCTCGTTCGCAAATATCACGAGTAATCTGCGAGAGATATTCTCAACTTACTTCTATGCCATTCACTTCTCATAAAACTTACGCGAAACATCCTTCGTATAGCCACACCAAGTTATGCAAAGAAACTTTCGGAAACAAACGTAGCAAGTTTTATGGAGAAGTGTTTTGGAAAATTTGCGTATAGCTAAAAACAAAGTCATATGACTCGTCTCTCAACGAAAAAAACTAAACTTTATCTCTTCGCACTACGATCTTACAGATCTCACCCCTTAGCCATACGGGTCGCTGGATTCTGCCTCCCATCTCCCTTGGTTGATTATGAGCATGCAATCATCTCGTACAGGTTCTTTATCGAGTCTTTTAGGTTTTGTCTTCATCATACAAAAAAAAACAATTTTTGTACGACTATAGCACGGAAAACTCCGACTTGGCCAGTCGATCTCGACAAACGTTCTTTGGCCCTCAACCAATTACTCCTTCTGATAAAAATCTGAACTGGAATTCAGTATCCTCTTTAGGAAAGTTCTAAACTAGCATGACCTTAATGTTAACATGCACGTGCCGTAGTCTATCTGTGACCAGCAACGTCCTCGGCTATTCGGCTGAACACATCCTTCAGACCGAGCCAAAATGTTGGAGCAACCACTGCTCACCCAATCCCTTAGCGGCAAAACGACAATCCACGATTAGTTTAAAAATGTGAAGTGAAAATAACTATCGTATAACCAAGAATCAGAAATCATACGACAAATTCTTAATATCGAAACTTAGTCTTAAACACCGTACGGTTAACGAAAAACATAAATTTGTCGACAACCGACCAAGTTCAATATGTTCTGCAGTTTTCTCTAAACCCACACCGTTTTGCAAGCGAAAAGCGACACGTAAGGAAAAACTCGTAACAAAGCTCCTAGAGCTATACAAATCATCCTCAACTATACACGAAATACATCTGGGGGGGGGGACTCTTCACAAAGCACAGTGAAGGAAGTCTAATATTCCCAAGGACAAATTTACGTGACCCATTGGTCCTAATCTCGAAAACAAACCAAAACGTTTCTCTTCTGTAAGGTTACAACAAAAACGTTGCGATACCACACATCTGCAAGCCCGAAAACATTTCAAGCACGAAATGCGGCATACGAAATAAAAAAATCAACCTTCGACACAGCAAGACGTCGCTAACGCTTGGAGAACTGTTTTTCGTCAAAACTTTCCGAAACGGAATGCTAACCTTAAAAACAGTCGGTCCGCGACTATAAAACATACACACCTTCTTAAACACGTATCCTTCGTGAAGGTTCAAAAACTATTATATCTACAAAATCTTAAAGTCCTAAACAAACTAAGCCATCTTGTAGAGATAGCTCTCGAACACCCGACACAAGGGTAATAACGCTATAAAAGAAATCCAAAATTTTGATCAGCACTTTCGGAAGACTTAAAAAATTTCCTCGAAGAGATGCTTGATTCCTATCATACAAGTCACATAAGCCAAGAACATATCGCGGACTTTAAAGCGGGATGCAATCAAGTCGAAAGCAATACGGGAAACGTAAGCCAAAGTAGTCATCGCACCCCCTAAAACCATGATTAAACCTAGGTCTTACCCTAAACCCAGCACACTGGTCTCTAACGTCTCCAGGCATGATATCGAAAAGATACGAGATCTTGAAAGCATGTCTCTTCGTCTGTATCAAAGCACAGTATCAAAGCACTCACGAAACTTTGAAAAACTTTGAAAAACAGCTTGAACGAGCAACGAATAGGACAATCCCCAAAAGATTTGGGAACGAGATGACAACTCGTATCCTTCCCTCGATACTTAACAAAAATCTGAATCTACTTAAACTCATTTTCAAGAAAAAACTCTAGTTTATTCATTAAAAAAAATCGCAAAGCGGTCGGGATCCAAAGCCACACGCTGTCAGTCCCGAAAACATAAGTACGGCCACACTCAGCCAAAATAAACAGCCTACAAGGCTGGTCTCAAGGCCGACAAAGGTCCAAGATACAATGCTGTTGGCAGCAACATGCCTGATAATGTCTACACTACACACAACTAAACCATAAGGGTCTCACTGGAGAACAGGAAGTAAGAACCTTAACTCCGGAATGAACTACGAAAGGCTTGATCCTTTTTACAAGGGTACATAGGCAGCCTTCACAAGGTGCAGCCCCAATCCTACTGTATTCCGCTGTTAGAGGAATAAGTAAACCACTTTCAACTGACCTTTTCAAACATTGATTCCGCCAAACTTACCAAACCTGCCAAAACCGCTCGCTAGAACCTTGCGATTCTAACGAACTGGGGAATAACTGTTGGGTTCAAAATCAGTTACGACGGAATCAACGTCGGAAACCTACCGGGAAAATGAATTCTTGCTGAAACTGACTCCGAAAAAGGGAAACGACAAAAACAAAGGTCAAATCTTGGCTGACCACAAAGGAGCGGTCTGCGAAAATGAGCCATCAGGAAGAGTTTGTCCAAAGACCTCGGGTAAACGTATCCCCGAACGGCAATATGACGAAACCACTGGAAGACTCGATCATCCAACTCCCCGAACAGAGAAGATGACCGAGCACTACGTCTAGCTTGTCGAATGGGTAAATCAAGCCACATGGGTCAACCAACTCGCCCGTACGGCGAGTTGGACGTCACGGACCAACCAACTCGCCCGTACGGCGAGTTGGACTGTCCAACTCGCCATATGGGCTAGTTAGATGGCACAGACCAACCAACTCGCCATACGGGCGAGTTGGACGGCACGGACCAACCAACTCACCCGTACGGCGAGTTGGACTGTCAAACTCGCCATACAGGTGAGTTGGATGGCACGACACGACCAAATCGCCCGTACGGCGAGTTGGAAAAGGCCAACTTGTGATATGGGAGACGTGGACAACACGAACTTACCAACTCGCACGTGCGGGCAAGTTCGTAGATACGACACGACCAACTCGCCCGTACGGCGAGTTGGACAAGGTAACTCGCCGAACAGGCGAGTTATATGGCACGATCAATTCGACCCAGTCGTTTGGCAAGTCGAATCAAATCAATCCAGTTTCACCTTGCCCTCGCTAAACTCCCTCTTTCGATACTTGATCAAAATTATCTTTGTTCCGTCTCGATCAGGATTGACATTGGAACTTTACCGAAAGAACTCATTTACTCGAGAAAGGATCGGGTCCATCGTATGAGACGATAACAGTTAACTAAACACCTAGAGTCACACGCCCCATACGAAAGATCCTAACTCTCGGACGACGTCGTCTTAGCAATGCTCTTTCGATAAAATCGTAGAAACGCTTAAGTCAGAAAACGGCCTGACGAGGTCTAAAGCTCGCCTAAAGGCCACTCGTGCTTTTATACGAAATCAAGCCCAAAATTTGTGACGGTTTATCTTTTATTTTGCAGCAATGATAAATGTTAAGTTTCCGAAGATAATCATGAAGATTGAGGAAAAAAGGAATATTTTCGCGAAGCGATAAATTCAACCAAGGGCAGAAGGGGAAAAAGTAAACCGCCTCTAGAGGAGTATATAAGGACTTCAAGGGTGATGATGCAAAGGACACACAAAAATCTCCATTCAGAGCAAACTTAGCTTAGCACTTAGGGCATTTAGGTAACTTTCCGTTTTGTTATCGGAGCTGCGACACAACTAGGATTTTGCAGTCTTAGGTTATTAGAACTAGGGATCTCGCCGATAGCTCTCATAGCCTAGTCTCCTATCCTGTTGTAAACGGTAATACGCAAATACGAAATAAGACATATATTTGCTCTATTTTCGATTCTTACTTTGTTTTTCAATATTTACTTTGTATTCTGACTGATTGGCATCTGGTTTAGCAGATATTCGGTACCTCTGGGAAACTAGTTTACCCTGCGTTCCTAATTCAACAAAAATTGACTGTGCGAATTTCGGTTCCCATATAGCTTAGTCTTTAAAAATAATAAATCTATTATGTGCCATTGTTCTCTGTGGATTTGATCCCTAAGTACTACACCTTATCTCTCTTGACAAGAGTATTATTATTTTGTGTGTAAGGATTAAAGGTTAATTTGACAGCTGTTTGTTTAGGATATTATTACCCTATTAGAACATAAAAACACACACACGTCATGCCCAAAGAGCATCGTCGAGCTTGAGCGACCAGTCCTTGTGCGTTGTGCTGACTGTTTTCTGGGGGATGTTCTTCATTTCTCTGTTTGAAACTTCTACCTTAGTTTGGGGGTGTGACACCCCCGATCGTAGATGACCGGAAATGATACGGTTGATGTTCCCTGAAAGCCGACCCGAGGTTCACTGAAAAATTCCGATCACCTTGGACTAGCAATTTGAGAACACCAACGCTCCTACCGGATATCGACCAAGGATTTTCAACCCGACCGAGTATCCGATAGTTAGTTCATCCCGGACAAGGACTAATATCATATGAGTACTCGTGATTTATAAACATCTTTTATACATTATTTATTTACTTTTAAACATCTTACAGAGTGTTATAGTTTCACCCCACGGCCTAACGCCCAACAACGTTTTAAGTAAATATACAACAAAAGATACGTTGCAAGGAAAACAAAATACTACCGCTGGTTGGCCGTTCCTTCCGTCCAAAAAGAAGAGGTCTCCAAACTACTGGTTACCTGCATACACAACAATGAGTCGTGAGTAACTAGTTTACCCAGTGAATCTAGATCACTACACAACCAATAGTACAATCGAACAATCATCAAAGAATGAACATGTACATACAAGTACTTTATTTATACTTTAATATATTTTTCATCAATGTGAATCTCATTTTATTTATCACTTCCTTGTTACTCGCCCTTCATCACTTCAATTATAATTACAATATATATACTAAACTCGACAAACCACAAAGGCTAACCGAGAATAGTGAGTTAGCATTACCATCATCCTCGAACGTCTTAATAAACATTCGGGACTGCATCGTCATGCAGTACACAGCCTCCAGGGTGCTACCCCATCCTCGTGTCTTCATCACCTTGTTCCATTCGCAGGACCAAGTCACGGTAATGCGGAAATTTAGGGATAGTGATTTAATAATGAGTTTTCACTTAATACTTAATTCCTTAATTATTTCATAATTAATCCATACATTATTTATACTTATAATTAGTACTTGAGAACAAGTACTAAGAAGTGGGTTAACCTCAATGTGTACTTTCAAATATTTCTTTAAGTGTTTACATTAAGTAAACACCACACATTTTCAAAGGATTAAGAGACTTTACTACTTAACCTATAGTTCTATTCCATTCAATCACACACACATATGTGATCTAACACCATTTCACCCTAGACTCACTTATAGATAGGTCTTGAAACTGATTTGGAAATGTCTTGAAACGTTCTTGTACAAGGGTGGACGGACCTGAAATAAGCAGTTCGGAAACATGATCATCCAACCAAACAATTCGGTTCTGAAGAAGGAGTTTGACTCAGATCTAATTAGCTCGGTTCAGGACATAACTTAACAGTTTATATTAACTCAGACTAAATCATTACGTGATAGGTTCAGACCATAAAAATCTTGGCTCAAACCAGTACTAAACCAGATCAAATCTCTTCGGTTCATAAGGATAATATTCCGGCAGTTTGGTTCGATCTAACTACTTAAATCAGTTCAGTTAAAGCTCGGTTCTACTCCTCTTATATCATATCAGTTTGGTTCAGTCAAGGTTGGTTCAGGACAAGGTCAATTCAACTCGTTTTAACTTCACTCAAATCACCATAAAAGTTTAGCTAGCAGCTTTCGAAGATTAATTCCAACCGAAACTAAACTAGACTGATCAGTACACCATCTTAAACAAGTGGTCCGACCATGATCTTAGCTTAACAACACATGGAATTATTCAGAACATGGCTAAGGTAAGTAGATGAGGCTTACCCTATATCACCCTGGTTAGATGCACCTGGATGATGTTCTCCTTCAAGCTAAGCTCACCAAGAAACTGATTAGAAAGAGAGATGGAGATTCGGTTATGATCAGAAGCTGAACAAGGTCTAGGGTTTAATCAAACTCTCTTACCTTCTGATCCTTCTCACTAAAACAAACTGATCCCACTGGTGGATGAATTTCGTTCAAGCTTCTTCTTGATTTTTCTCTTGGTTCCTACTTCTTTCTCTCTGATTTTTTCCCCTGAAATTCTCTCTTTCTCTCAGTAACAAAAACGTGCAAGCAGATCCCTTAAGGGGTTATATAGCTGAGGAGTGTTCCTATCTGAGTTTCTCAGCTTAACACAAAGCAGAAGTGAGCAAGGACTGCTGGAGTCCTGCTTCACACACCCAGCCACCAGCAGCTTCCATTTCCTTCCTCTTAAGAAAGGTTTATAAATCATGTGTTTCTCACATGATCTGTCCAGCAAGCAAGCCAGCAGGGAGCTTGTGCTTGTCATGTGACTTGTGTTTAGAAAGAAGGCAGACAAGGTGCTGAAAGACCATGGATGATTTACAAGGAATTTTAAGAAGCTTGTCGGTAATTTTCGGACAGTTTTCGACTAAAATTTTCTCGACCTTTGATTCTTGTCATGCTTCAACCAAACTCATCTAAATTAAATAAGATTAGACCAACATAATTAATACTTGACCAGAACTAACAAGGGAAGTCCTTTCGACCACAAGAAAATCCCGTAGAGTCGTTAATTCATCGGTTCGATCTTTATTTTTAATTATGATCGATTAAACTCAAATCTGACTTTTCAAAACTCTCAACCAAAATTATATCCACTAGTGAGGGTCATTACACTCTTCCCCCCTCAAAAGAATTTGTCCCCGAATTCAAAAAAAAAAATACAAGTGGACACTTTACTGGACATCTGGGGTATCTGAGAAGAGTTCTGGGTAATCAGCACTGAACTTATCTTCATCCTCCTATGTGACTACAACTCTTTGACGCTTTCCCCAAAATACTTGAACTTGAGAAATCTCTCTGTTCTTTAATCTCTTGATACGACGCTCACCTATCCGCAAAGCACGTTCAGGATAAGTTAGGTTGGGTTGCAAATTCTCTGGTCGTTGTGGCTCGACCATATTCGTATCCGGAATATGCTTACGCAACATTGATACATGAAATACCGGGTGCATAGACATATAAGGAGGAAGTTCAAGTCGGTAGGCTACTTCTCCAACTCTAGCAACAATTCTGTACGGACCAATGTAGCGGGTTGCTAGTTTTCCAACCTTGTAATCCTAAAGGTTCTCCTTCCTCTCCTTCCAAGGCAGCCAAACTAATCATCTTGAACTCTGCTTCAAGATTCTGAAGTTCCTTTTCAATATCCACATCAAATTTCCTTCGGCTCAAAGCATCAGCAACAATATCTGCTTTTCCTGGATGGTATAGGATCTGCATGTCGTAGTCAGCTTCAAATTCCATCCATCGCCTTTGCCTTAGGTTTAAATTAGGTTGAGTGAAAAGATAATTAAGGCTTTTATGGTCGGTGAACACTTGGATCTTCTCTCCATATAGATATGATCGTCAAATCCGAAGAGCAAATACTACTGCGGCCATTTCCAGGTCATGCGTTGGATAGTTTACTTCATGCTTTCTTAGTTGTCTTGATGCATAGGCGATTACCTTATCGTCCTGCATCAGCACACAACCTAATCCAACATGAGATGCATCTGTATAGACGGTGTACGGATGGTTAGGTTTAGGCAAAGCTAAGATAGGTGCAGACGTCAATGCTTGCTTCAGTTTATCAAACGCTTCTTCAGTTTCTGAACTCCATTCATAGGTGACACCTTTACCAGTTAGACGAGTCAGTGGCTTTGATGTGCTTGCGAACCCTTGAACAAACTTCCTGTAATAGCCGGCCAATCCAAGAAAACTCCGAATCTCAATAACAGAAGTCGGACGAGGCCAATCTTTAATAGTAGCTATATTTTCTGGATCAACAGCAACTCCTTGTTTTGATACTCGATGACCTAAGAAGCCAACTTCTCTTTTCCAAAACGGCACTTACTAAACTTAGCAAAAAGCTTTTGATCCCGTAACCGCTCAAGGACTAAGCGTAGATGCTTCTCGTGTTCTTCGGCACTTCGGGAATATATTAGAATGTCATCGATGAATATGATAACAAACTCATCCAAATAGTCCCGTAATACTTCATTCATTAGACGCATGAAAGCAGCCAGGGCGTTTGTAAGACCAAAGGGCATTACAACAAACTCGAAATGTCCGTATCGTGTCCTAAAGGCAGTCTTCATGATGTCAGTCTCAGAAATCGGAATTTGGTGATAGCCGGAAGCTAGATCGATCTTTGAAAACCAACTCGCTCCTTGCAACTGGTCTAGTAGCTCATCAATTCTTGGAAGTGGGTACTTGTCCTTGATGATCACGTTGTTGATTCCCCGATAATCAATGCATAGTCGCATGCTTCCGTCTTTCTTCTTCACGAACAACACGGGTTCTCCCCACGGTGATGAACTACGACGAATAAAACTCTTCTCTAGAAGATCGGCTAACTGCTGCTTCAACTCAGAAAGCTCGGCCGGTGCCATACGGTACGACGCCTTTGCTATTGCGGCTGATCCAGGTTCTAAGGTTATACTAAAGGGATTAGTTCTCGATGGTGGAAGTCCTTCTAATGCCTTAAATACATCTTCGTATTCTTTGACCACTGGAATGTTTTCTAGGTTCTGCTCTTTCTCATCTTTTACTGGTCCTGTAGTTAAAGTAACTAAGTAGACTTCTTCACTCTGCTCCAGAAGATTTTCAACTCTTAAAGCTTATACCAACGATGCTCCGAAGCTCAGTACTATGCCATAGTAAGCTAAAGGGGGTTGGGTATCGCTTTCAAACGTAATCTTCCCTCGACCACAATGGAGGTGAGCTCTATAGCTAGACAGGCAATCCATTCCTAGTATTACCTCGTACCGCTCTAATGGAAGTACTAACAGATGAGCTGGGAACACCATCTCTTGGATAACAATCGGAACTCTTAGATAACAGCCTTCAGTTTCAAGAACTTGATCTCCGGGAGTTAAAACGGGAATACATAAATTCACTTTAGTAAAGTCTCCTTCAAATCTCAACACTACTTCAGGAGCTACAAAACTATGTGTTGCTCCCGAATCGAACATGATATGGGCAGATATACCGCCCACAACCAAAGAACATAAAGATAATTGACTTTGAGGTCAATTATTCATTCAACAGTTTTATATAACATTTTTTTTAAAATTCAAATAACCCTCAATGGTAAGAAATAAAACCTGAGATAGGACCCTTCGGTGGTCCAGATGGTCCTGGTAACTCTAAAGCATAAACCCTACCGGCTGTAGCCTGACGCTTCGCCGGAGGTAAAGGTAAGGGTGGGTTAGCTGGTGCAACGGGTGGAACTCTCGGTGCAGCAGGCTGAGAAGAATGTGTGAGTAGACAAGAAGTCGCATAATGTCCATGCTCTCCACAAGTAAAGCAAGTGATGTGAGATGGTACCGCTGGTCGTAGTTGCCTCATGGTCGGACAATCTCGCCTAACATGGCCCAGCTGGCCACAACTGAAACAAGTCGGGGTTCTAGGTCTCGGTCCTCCCGAACGACTTCCCCGAAAGACTCTACCTCCACGTCCCCTCTGCATCACCGAAGATGGTTGACGCTGGAATGGAATATATGGACGTCTCGGTGGTGCGGCATGGCTAGCAGAAGCTCTCTCAACAGCAATGGCTTCCTCAACATTTACCGCACGCTCCACAAGATCAGCAAATCTATGAAACTCTACTGCCTCGAGTCTGCTTCTGATATCCGGAATAAGTCCCCTAAGAAACTTCCAGATAATCATCAGCTCATCTTCTTGGCCAAAGCGTACATACTGCCTGAGACGTGTGAACTCGGCCTCATACCTCTGAACAGATAAACCTCCCTGAACTAGCTCCATAAACTTAATCTCCAATCTTTCTCTTGCCTCCGGTGGAAAATACTTTCGAATGAACGCAGTACGGAAGTCATCCCAAGTCAGCTGGAAATCTCCAAAACTCCTCTCTACAAATAACCACCAATGGATGGCGTCCTTCTCCAGATAGTAAACAGCCACGTCCTTCTTGAATTCTATCGGATAACGGGTTGCAGCGAAATTCTGTTCGAGATTGCTCAGCCATGCATCAGCTTCAAAGGGATCAGTCCCTTCCTGGTAGTGCTTCGTCCCCAAGTTCTTCATGATCATAACAATCTTCAGGAAGTCCGGATGAGAAGTGGTAGGTATTGGAGCTGGCTGAGCACGTTGTGCATTCAGTGCCTGTTCCTGTAAACGGATCATCTCGACCATCAACTCGAGAATAGCTACCAATGCCGGATCTGTTGGTACTGGTGCAGGTTCTGTTGCGGGTGTTGTTTCAGCATGGACGTGTGGAATATCATCAGCGGCAACAGCAGGTGCGGCAGGATGATCAGCAACATGAGCGGGATGATCAGCAGCATGAGCAGAAGGATAATCAGCAGCATGAGCATCATAATCATGTACATCATCTACCTCGATGTCTGTATAGTACGGATCAAGTGTCATAGGCATCGGCATCTGAATTTGAGAGCTATCATATGATCCCTCGGATTGATCAGACTCAATGCTGGTGCCAAAAGGTGTAGCCTCAAAGCTAGGAGTAGGAAGTGGTACCGGAGTAGATGGCGGTGAAGATTCTGGAGATGATGAAATAAGTATCGGTAGATAAGCTCCACCACGTCGTGCCCGTCTTGGTGGCATCTGCAGCGAAAGTTCATGGTAAGTTTTGAAAAATATTTGAAACAAGTCCCATTCTAGCATCGTAGAACAATGCTCTCATACCACCTTTGTGACACCCCCGATCGTAGATGACCGGAAATGACACGGTCGATCACGGTCGATGTTCCCTGAAAGCCGACCCAAGGTTCACTGAAAAATTCCGATCACCTTGGACTACCAATTTGAGAACACCAACGCTCTTACCGGATATCGACCAAGGCTTTTCAACCCGACCGAGTATCCGATAGTTAGTTCGTCCCCGACAAGGACTAATATCATATGAGTACTCGTGATTTATAAACATCTTTTATACATTATTTATTTACTTTTAAACATCTTACAAAGTGTTACAGTTTCACCCTACGGCCTAACGCCCAACAAGGTTTTAAGTAAATATACATCAAAAGATACGTTGCAAGGAAAACAAAATACTACCGCTGGTTGGCCGTTCCTTCCGTCCAAAAAGAAGAGGTCTCCAAACTACTGGTTACCTGCATACACAACAATGAGTCGTGAGTAACTAGTTTACCCAGTGAATCTAGATCACTACACAACCAATAGTACAATCGAACAATCATCAAAGAATGAACATGTACATACAAGTACTTTATTTATACTTTAATATATTTTTCATCAATGTGAATCTCATTTTATTTATCACTTCCTTGTTACCCGCCCTTCATCACTTCAATTATAATTACAATATATATATACTAAACTCGACAAACCACAAAGGCTAACCGAGAGTAGTGAGTTAGCATTACCATCATCCTCGAATGTCTTAATAAACATTCAGGACTGCATCGTTATGTAGTACACGGCCTCCAGGGTGCTACCCCATCCTCGTGTCTTCATGACCTTGGTCCATTCGCAGGACCAAGTCACGGTAATGCGGAAATTTAGGGATAGTGATTTAATAATGAGTTTTCACTTAATACTTAATTCCTTAATTATTTCATAATTAATACATACATTATTTATACTTATAATTAGTACTTGAGAACAAGTACTAAGAAGTGGGTTAACCTCAATGTGTACTTTCAAATATTTCTTTAAGTGTTAAATGTTAACATTAAGTAAACACCACACATTTTCAAAGGATTAAGAGACTTTACTACTTAACGGATATAGTTCTATTCCATTCAATCACACACACATATGTGATCTAACACAACATAACCCTAGACTCACTAATAGATTGGTCTTGAAACTGATTTGGACAAGTCTTGAAACGTTCTTGTACAAGGCTGGACGGACCTGAAATAAGAAGTTCGGAGACATGATCATCCAACCAAACAATTCGGTTCTGAAGAAGGAGTTTGACTCAGATCTAATTAGCTCGGTTCAGGACATAACTTAACAGTTTATATTAACTCAGACTAAATCATTACGTGATAGGTTCAGACCATAAAAATCTTGGCTCAAACCAGTACTAAACCAGATCAAATCTCTTCGGTTCATAAGGATAATATTCCGGCAGTTTGGTTCGATCTAACTACTTAAATCAGTTCAGTTAAAGCTCGGTTCTACTCCTCTTATATCATATCAGTTTGGTTCAGTCAAGGTTGGTTCAGGACAAGGTCAGTTCAACTCGTTTTAACTTCACTCAGACCATAAAAGTTTAGCTAGCAGTTTTCGAAGATATTGTGATTAATCTCTTTATTTTCTAGATTGGAAGCCCCTTCAGTGTAAAGTCTTGGAGGGTAATATCGTGCTTGATCTTCAAAAACATTCTTCTGATCATAAAACACATATATAACTTAGCCACAACTGCATTTATAACTCAGCCGCAACATAATATATAACTCAGCTGAAAAAGAAAAATAACCTAGCCACAACATAATATATAACTCAACCAAAATAGAAAACTAATTCAGCCACAAGATAATAAATAGAAAAAAAAACTCAGCCACGACATAATATATAACTCAGCCACTATAAAAAAGTAACTCATCCACAACATTATATTACTCAGTCACAATATAAATAAAACTCATCCACAACATAAATCAAACTCAGCCACAACATACCAGAGAAGATTATTTTGTAGATACGGTTGCGGCGAAGACGATTTCATAGAAACGCTTACGGAGAAGACGATTTTGGCAAAGACAATTTGAGACGATAAACAACAATCTTTACTAAATGGTTGACGAATATAGAATGTTTTGTGTTATGAATAGAGAAAGTTGTGACGACGGTTAATCTTCGTAGAAAGGAGAAAGTGTTCTTTTACCACCAGAATTAGGACGACGGTTGATTTTTGTTAGTCTTTTGATCACAAAAATTAACG
Organism: Moricandia moricandioides; assembly: GCA_905132885.1. Lineage (NCBI taxonomy): Eukaryota > Viridiplantae > Streptophyta > Magnoliopsida > Brassicales > Brassicaceae > Moricandia > Moricandia moricandioides. Next base: position 58,255 of record CAJHQQ010000876.1, on the reverse strand, counting down.
ACATGGATACACCAATTAGTGACTTGAATTTGTTAATTAAAAATAATCTCAACTAAGAAAAAAGATTTTATTGTAATTTACTAGAGATCCATCAATATTCTAGTAATTTTCAAAAAATTATACTTCTAGTAATATAACAATTTTTCTATGCTATTTTAGTCATTTTTTCTTTATAATTTGATCATTCCCATGAGACATTAATTCCTTGAAATCTTCGATAATAACTATCGCATAATTACCTCCGTTGGATGTCATTTAATTTTGTGAATCTAGTAATTCACTCACATTATTTTGAAGTAGTAATAAGATTTTTTTGCCAATAGAAATCCAAAATCACAAAACAAAAAGTACTCTTTGAGAAAAATAATTAAATAGAGCACTCATTTATACTAACTTTTAACTCTTGTATAGTACTCTCTCTGTTTTAGATTACTTGTCATTTTAAGCTTATTTTGTTACAAATTAAATGTCGTTTTCGATTTTCAATACAATTTATACAAAATAATATATATTATAACTTCAGTATAAAATAACAAAATATTTTAATATTTTAAATTAAACAAATTATAATTAAAGACAATTTCTTTTAACATCATCCCAACAGCTACTTTTTGAAATTAAATAATTTTTTTTTATCTTTTCCAATGTGGTCAACCATGTAAATTTAAGTAAATTTTTTAGGTTCTAAAAGAAACAAAATTGTTTAGTTTCTATTTAGTAATTACCTTTGACAGAAAAATGGCAAATCTATTTCAAATATCTGATTCACATATAATTCTAACTAGGTGTTTGCCCGCAATTTTGCGGGTATTTATATTATATAACAAATAATATATTATGTTTACACTGTTATAGTTTTTGAATAATAATTAGAAAATTTAAAATTTTAATTTTTAATTTCAAATTGTTGGATAATCATAAATTTCAGTATATATATTTTTAGAAGATCAATGTGATTTAAAATAGTTCAGCAACATAAACTTTAGTCATTACAAATCTTTCTCTTAAAGAAAATCAATATTATAATTAGTTTAGATAATTAGTTGTAGAATTATTTTATATTTTATTTTAACATGTGAAAAACTAGAAATACTCTAACTTTCAACATAAAAAAAAAGCTTTTGTTTTTTTGCATAGCTCCCAGAGGACCAATATAATCTATGATTTTTATCATGAATATCTTTTGTAAATGTTTTCGTGTGGACTTTAAAAACCTTAAAAAGTTCTAATAATTTCTTACTTACAAATCTAATTCTTTTATATAAGAATACAAAACCATCAAAATTATTTCTATAAAAAAATTTAAAGTGTTTTACTTAATTATATATAAATAACTGATCAAAAATAAAGAAACTGATAAACATATATCTTCTTTCCTAATTCTGCATTTAGTTACTATAAATCATTATTTGTAATATTACTTGTGTTATTTGGTAATTTTTATTATTTAATTCTAGATTTACTTTTTATTTCAGAATTTAACTAATCAAAGATAACTACCATTAAAATTATACTTATTTTTAAAACTTAACCTATTAATGACACATAAAAATACTTAACTGACTTTTCAATTAATATATAATAAGATTTATCTCCTTAAAATTATGGATATATTTGGTTAAAGTAAACATGAAAACATTTATTAGGAAATTGTAGCTTAAACAATTTCTCCCATATTTTTTCAAATAAACAAATCACACTTTTCCACTCATTTTTTATTTAGTGTTTAACATAAAACTCAAATAGGTTAAGAAAAAAAATAATTCCTTAAATTATCCCCAATCATTACACTATTTTATCAAACACTAATTCATCGAATATTTTTTTTAATTAGAACGAATCATAGTTTAGATATATTTTAAAACTATTATTTACATTTATTTTAAACTACTTTAATACATAAATATTTTAATTAAATCTGATTAACTGATTATATATAAAAGAAAAAATAATATTTAAATATTTAAATAATGCAATGTCATTATTTTAGGCATAAATATTTAATATTAATGTGACATCAAATGTTAAATCAAAATAAAATGTTTTTATCTGTATAAAATTTGTTAATTTTTTATTATTTTACATATTAAAAAATTATTATATCACTAAAAATTACATCTCATTATTTTTTAAGTAATATTTTCTTACTTTCAATTTTTATTATATTTTTCATTTTTGACTTTAACAATTGTAGAACTGATAATTTTTATTGATCCTCTTTCTCAATTTATCTTAACGTTTTAAAACACACATAAAGTTAATTGGTTCACATTTTAGTAACACAAAAAATACATGTATCTCGACAAACCAATATAAATTAAATCATAAGAATTAAACGAACCAAGAACACAACAAACCTATTTTATTATCTCCCTCTTGTTTTTATTTATGTCACCTTTTTCCCTATTAAAATTAAGCATGTTAATTATATTATGATAAGAACTATATAAATTATATTAATCGAGTATTAACTCTAGAAAAATCATATGTTTGATTATTATAATTTGAAATGACTTACCATATAATAGTTTAAAATAAATTATCATATAATAAAAGAGGATTTGCTAAAAACAACCTAAAATTTCAATTTAAACCAATAAGTGTACCCCAATTTCAATCAAATGCAAAACCAACCTACAAGGGTGATAAAAGTACTATTTAACCCTTATGACCAAACAAAAAAACAGAAGTGTATTTTACGTTTTTATCTTTTGTTAGTCTACACGTAACAGAAAGAAGTCTACATATATGTAGACCTCGTACGAAGTCTATTCATTCGGTAGATTTGTTATGTAGTCTATACCATAATTTTATCTAATAATTTAATTTTAAAAATGTATAAAAATAATTGTTGTAATATTTTTAACTAATCATTAATATAATGGATAATATGAAGTAAAAAATTAATATAATTAAACATTTTTAAGGAACATTTAGGGTTTGAGATTTTTGGTTAAGGGGTTCGTAGACATATTATAAAGTCTACATATATGTAGACCTTTTTTCAGTCTACACACAATTTAACCAATATAATTTGATGATCAAATAAAACATTTACGGTTTGAGATTTGTGGTTAAGGGGTTCATAGACATATTATAAAGTCTACATATATGTAGACCTTTTTTTCACTCTACACACAATTTAACCTAACCGGATTTAACCAATATAATTTGATGATCAAATAAAACATTTACGGTTTGAGATTTGTGGTTAAGGGGTTCGTAGACATATTATAAAGTCTACATATATGTAGACATTTTTTTCAGTCTACACACAATTTAACCTAGTATATAAATACGATTTCTCAAGCTTTTCAGGTAAAAAAAAACTAATCTTCGCCGTATCTCTCTCTAGGAGATTTCCGGCGAGATTTCCGGCGAGATTTCCGCCGAACTCGATCCACGCAGTTTCCCATCCGCTTCGTCTCTGTCTCCTCCATCGCTCTGGTAAGTTAAATGTCTCTGTTTTACCTCTCTATTGATAAAAAGTGACCACCTTTACCTTTTTCTCTTTTCAGATCTGAGCCGGCAACTTCTAACAAACGGTGCTTCTCGTCCAAATCTCTGCTTCCAGTCAGTATCATGGCTTCTACTTCATCTCTCTATCCTAGCCAGCAAGGGACTGTGCTTCATCTTTCCAACGTACGTCTCTCTGTCATCTCTATCCCTCGTTTAACTAATAACCTAACAAACTCATCCTTGTTTACTAACCTTTTAGTTTCTTTTGATTCAGATCTGAGTCGGTCAGTCTTACATCCATTTCTCTAACGAGCATTGCATCCTCTCTAATCCATTTCTCTGCTTCCGGTGAGTCTACTTCATTTTGAAGTGTAATATGAAGTTTCGAATTTGTAGACTGAAATTTTGAATCTGTAGACTGAAATTTTGAATTTGTAGAATGATATTTTGAATTTGTAGACTAAAATTTTGAATTTGTAGACTGATATTTTGAATTTGTAGACTGATATTTTGAATTTTGTAAACTGATATTTTGAATTTGTAGACTTCTCATGTAAACTGATGTTTTGAATTTGTAGTACATTGATGTTTGAATTTATAGGCTTCTCGTGTAGGCTTCATTTTAAATTGTAGAGTTCTCGTGTAGAATGCACTTATATAATTCTTTGTTTGTGTCTTCTTGGTGCATGTTACAAAATGGATAAACCTGATTTCCTATCGAGGTTGTATACTCTAGGGAGGAGCTCAAGAACTGTGAGTAACAGACGGTTGTATCAGGCTTTTGTACCAGACATATGGTTGTAACAAACTTATGTAATTTGCTTGCAGCAGACTTAAGTATTAGTTTTCTTTTACAGAAGACTTTTATAGAAGTCTGGTACTTGACTATATATCAAAATATCATCATTTGTATCAGTATAGTACTCTTCTTTCAGAGATTTTAATTCATATTCGACCAAAAGTACAATTCCAATACAATCCAGAGATTTACATATTAGTCTTCCTTTATAAGAGACTTAAAAAGAAGTCTACTTTTTGTTCAAGAAGACTAACATGTTGGTATGCACGACAGAAAGTAACATTAGAACTCAAAGTAATAGAAAAATTAAGACCTATGATTTCAACAAAAGTTCATCAAATAAGACAATATCCAAAGCGACAATACAGCTGATAAGTTAAATACATAAGACATAAGACAACATCCAAAGCAATAAGACACCATCCAAAGCAATAATACAATTGATCAATTCAACACATAAGAGATAATACATAAGACAACATTCAAAGCAGTAAGACAACATTGGTTTAACCTGAACAGTTTGGATGTGACCTGGTTGTTTGCATTGTGACAATTAACGTAGACTTACTAATATGTCTACAATTGTTTCCTAGCAATATAGCAAAATCAAAAGTATTATACTTTCATAATTACAACATTTTTTCTATCCAAAATCACCCAAACCCATTAGGATTAACTATTACACACTTTCAAACGAAAAAATTGTGAAAAAAATTAATGCATAGTACACAAATTAACTTTAAATGTAAATTTCAAAATAGACTCCATGTTCAGTCTACAACGTGGTAGACTTTCTTTTCAGTTTACATCCGTAGACGGTCAGATAGGTCTACTCTTTGGGTTAGTTTTTGCAATTGACCATTTTACGGGTTACTTTTTATAGTTGAAAAAAAGTTGTGATTTTATATAAGCAGACTTCGTTTTCAGTCTACAACTTCAAAAATGTTAGTTTTTGCTATTGACCAGAATTTTCCAGGATTTGACTTTCAGAGGTAGACTAAATATACAGTCTACATGTTTTAGTTTTTTTGAATGAGGTTAGTTTTGCGATTGACTATGTTTGACTTTTTAGGGGGTAGATTGAAATGAACGTCTACATATTTGCAGACTTCGCAAGAAGTCTACTCTCAAATCCGACGAGTCAGTTTTGCATTTGACCAAAATAAAAAAATAGACTTCACGGGTAGTCTACATTTTTTTCTGGAAGAGAAGACTGCATATGAAGTCTACATATTAAAAAAAATAATTAATTTTAAAAAGTTTTAGTCAAACACAAAATTAACATTTTCAATGCAGTCAAAATTTTGGTCAAATGCAAAACTGACCTTAAGTAAACTTCTTCGGCAGTCTACGCTTCGTAGACTTATGTTGAAGTCTGCTTATGAAAAGTCAAAAGTTCATCCAAATGCAAAACTAACCTCTTTTGCGTAGTCGTCTTTGTAGGTCTACTTACTTTTTTTGTTTTTGTTGTCAAAGGTTAAGATGTAAACTATCGGGGAAGGCTACGTTACAAAAAAAATATGTTTAGTCAATTGCAAAACTGACCTGTGCGTTGACAAATAGACTGCATTGTATGTCGACATAAGGGCGTAGACATATAAAACAGTCTACTATCGCGACACAGATCTGAGAAATGACTTAAACCATGAAAATAATTACCTTTTTGCAGTGTGAAGCTCGTTTCCAGCCTTTTCAACCGTCCAAACTCCAATAATGACCAAAAAGAAACATTTTTGACGATTCACAAGTGAAAAAAACACGAAATTATGAAGTTTATGATTATGAAAATGAAGGTTAAGAGAGATTTTTAGATGCAAATATAGAGAAAATGAGAGGAAATGAAGATTTGCTTGTTTAGAATGAGAAAAAAGTGGTTGAAAAATCAATTCTAAAGCTTTAAGAGATCAAAAATGGTGGTTCATGGTGGTTGAAAATATTGATGATGATGGCATAATTGTAATTAAGAAGAAATGTTTAGGGTGTATTTGGTTTTTTGTATTTTTCGAAATTAATAAATAAATAAATAATAATGGTAAATTTGTAAATAATTCAAAAACTTATGGGCATTATGGAAAATTCAATGATGAATAGTAACTAAAAAAAGAGGTTGGTTTTGGGTTTGACTTGAATTTTTAGGTTGTTTTTGAAAAAAACCTATAATAAATGACTTAGCATATAATAATTTCAATTCATCTTTTTATATTAATAGATGAATTAAATAAAAACTTTCTTGATTAATAAAAATTTATGTTTTAAAATATAAAAATATTTTAATCATTTTTAAAAGTGATAAATCATTTATGATATCACATTTTTATTAGAAAATGATTAGAATTTGTTATATATTTGACTTTTTCGCATTTATTTAACATATTTTTAGAACATATAGATATATATATATATATATATATATATATATATATAGCGAATGAGTGACTGTAATTAATATTATTAGGCTTAGATTAACTAGTTTTCTAAAATTTATGATTTATTGTATTTACTACTAATATAAATATATTAAAAATTGTTTTTATAATTATTTATAAATATCATATGTATTTATATGTATATTATTAACTTATACATTGTAATCTATGGTATTTAATTTATTTCTCTAAATAAATTATGTTAATTTATATATATTTAATATGTTTAATTGTTTGTTTGGAAACATAGATTAGTTTAGTTAATTATGTGATTAGTTTTCTTTTAAAAAATTAGTTAAATAAATAAAAAAAATAAAAAAATTATCAACCAATCAAATTATAACAACTAATTAGAGAGTTCTCTTATGATCGATACATCAACACAAATCAATAAAGTGACTTCTCTAGTAGGATACTTGAGAATCAGTGTCTTCCTCTAGGTTTACGTTGACGTCGATTAAAATACCACTCATGGAAGATGATATAATTGTCATCGGTATTGATCCTCCGATTTCCATATGACACGAGTCACCTCCATCGTCATGCTCATTATTACCATCATCGGTTGGAAGCGTATTTAAATCAAAAGAATGCTTTTTTTTACTTGTTGGATGTGAAAAGTTTAGATCTAAATTAGCCATTGATATTTTTGTTATTACATGATTGTTTTATAAACTGATTGTCAAAAGTTTTGAATTGTTTACTTGTCTCCATTACTTTTTTTTTGTTTGCGTGTACAAAGAAACGTGAAAATTTAGTTTCCCTCTGGATATATTGAAGTTAACAACTTCGAGTAGTCATTATAATTAACACATTCAACTGATAGTTAGAGATAACTTAGTTAAGAATGCTAAGAGTCTAATATTATGCATAGAAATTATTTTTTTACTAATTTAAAATATTGTACATATACATATAGTTAAACTTGTAAATATCTAACTAAATTTCTCACCAATGAAATAAACTACTCCATCTATCCTCCCTTCACACATGGTAAACTCTTCTCTTTCCCTCGTATTGGTTGTATCTTCCTCCTCCTCCATTCTTGCAAGAGAAACTACAAACTTAAGTAAGTTGTTTTGAGTATTTCATGAAGCTTGGATTAAATATGTAGTTTATGTAACATGTTTATTTGAAAATAGAAATTTTTTCAAAAAAAAAACTCAAAACTCTTTTTGAAGCATAATAAAATGTTACACTAGTGATAGAAGATAAGTATAGTTGTTCAAATGTATTATATCATAAGTATAGTTGTTCAAATGTATTATATCATAAGTATAGTTGATCACTTAACTTAGGTTAAATTGCCTAAGTATTTCATTGGGCTCGGTCAGATGAATGGGGGGGGGGGGGGGGGGGGGGGGGGGGTTATTATAGGGTTAAGAGGAAATTAGTATTTGAGTTTGGAGGGAAGTTAATATTTGAGTTTGGACGGAAAATTGTATTTAGGTGATTTAGGTGAAATATTTAGGGTCTAGGGTATGTGGTTTTTGGGGTAAATAAAAATATTTAAGTTTTTGGGGTTTAGGGTTTATAATCTTAAATCTATTAGTTAGAGATTTAGTTATGGTTTAAGGTTTACATAAAAATATATAACATATATAATCTCAAATATATTAATTCAAAGGTTTAGTGCATAGGGTTTTCTTATGATTTAGGTTTTGGGTTTAAATAAAAAAATTGCTTAGGTTTTACTTTAAATAAAAATATGTTTACAATTAACGGTTTATATAAAAACATTTCTAAGGTTTAATCAAATGTTAGAAATTTTAAAACCAAGAACTTCACTTATTATATATATTACAAATTCATAAAACTTCATGAACTACATGTTTATCAAGAACTCGAATCAGATTGCGAATCTGAATCAATACAAGACTCTTCTAACTCATCTTTTGAAACGTGTTCGTCATTTGGAGGAACAACTAGTGTGACCTCATAGTATGAATTATCTTCCACAACATGTGATTCAATGTGCTACATCCCACTTTGTGCAACAATGTGGTTGTGTGTATATTCTTGTAAAGCAAACCAGAGCATCTTCAGATGTTTCTCCAACACCTCTAGGCACAACTTTGGTACATGCCCACCAATTATTTGTTGATGTTCGTCGTACCCGCGGGTAAGGGATGAAATAAACTTGATCACAATCACCTGATAAGATGAATGGATCATATTTCTCATACTTCCATCAGGGAGACACATCAACGATTCATGATTTATGTTTTGTCATTGCCCGACCTACATTTGTATCAAAATACTTACAATTAAAACCAATGGCCTTTCAACCCAACATAACCAAAAATCGCAACCATCATTATCTCCTCGATAAATTTGTAATAGTCATTGTCTGTGGTTCCACGAACTTGGACGCGTAATGTTGAGTTCTCTTATCTTGGCCATGGCTATGTGTGTGGAAGCAATAACCGCGTGAATGGTAAATCGGCCAAGATTTATAACTACATTGCAGACCTTGTATAAAATCCAACATCCACAACGGAAATTCATAAGATTTACTCGCTTCCTCAACCTGTTAAGTAAAATTCTTTTTTTAGTTTGATAAATTTCAAATTCATATTGATATTCAAATAATAACAAAAATTCACATAATATTACACCAATTTCGCAAAGTATTGTTCTTTCGCTATTTGTAGATCATTAGTACACATACTTGGATTTCTTTCCATCATAAACTCCTCAAACATCCAGTGTGATTACTGAAAGAGATTAAACTTCCAATTATACTTCATAGAAATATATAATTAATCAAATACCTTTCGTATGGCTCGAATGTTTCACAATTGAGCATGATAAAAGTTTGGAGGATGTTGTAGTCTTCATCGGTTAGCCATCCATCTTCAGATTTTCCACTAACTCGACCTCCATGGTAAAACATGTTAGGCACATCTGGATATTGATATGTAAACCGAACTTATCAGTTAAGTGAAACTTCAGCTGGTACTTGTTGACTACCAACATAATTTGCAGAAGCGGTAGAAATCTACTCATTAGCACATTGTGTAATAATGGAACCTGCGATGTGTGACTTATTTTTTACTTTTTTTCACATGGTAAATGTATCGCTCGAAAGGATATATCCATATGTATTGGACTCGACCACCTCTCGAGCTAAAGCTGCTTCGTCTTGTAAATGCACTACCAGATGTTCCATAACATCAAAGAACGTAGGTGAAAAAATCTTCTCCAAATTGCAAAGTGTCACTGCAATGTTTTCTTTTAAAATGTCAACATCTTCATTCTTTAGTATCTTAGCAGAGATATCACAAAAGAAGAATGCTATCTCTACACAAAATAATATGACTTAGTGAAATGAATAATAACACATATACAATTAATTATTAAGATTATGTATCTGATATTGCAATGTGAACACTTTTAGGAAAAAGTTCTTTAAACGCAAATGGGAGATGTCGTTACATGATGACGTGACAATCATGGACTTTCAGGTCTGAAAGCTTCGAATCCGCCTCATCTATACATATACTCAACTTTGAAGCATATCCATCCGTAAACTTTATATCATGCTTTAACCATCGCAAAAAAATATTTTTTTCTTCGTTGGACAACAAAAATACCGGGAACAGCATTCTCCATCCTCTTTGATATGTAACTTGTGCCTTTTGCAACAATTTGGCAGATCCATCCTTGACTTAGAATTATCCTTTTGTCTTCTCGGGAATATTAAGCACCGTGTTGGTAAGATTATCAAAGAAATTTTTCTCCATGTGCATGAAGTCGAAATTGTGGCGAAGAAGAAGGTTTCCCCAGTACGGTAGATCCAAGAATATACTCTTCTCACCCAGTTGTGATCTTTGCCGTAGCCATATATTTTCCAAGCCGGGTTCTCGTGAACATTTCCTCCAGATTCGGCTGTTCGCTTAAATCCTTCGATTTTATTTATTCTTTCGCGCTTAATTTCCTCGCACGTCAACCATGGTGGATGATCATCATTCTCTGTCTTCCCTGGTTTACATGATTAGAAATTTTTCCTATAAATATGATGCTTAGGTAGAAACATTTGATGACAGTCAAACCAACTATGTTTCCTTCCATGTTGTAACCAAAAAGACTTTGTCTCATCTAGACAATATAAACAAGCCAAACGGCCATGAGTCATCCAACCTGACATCATGATGTATGCAGGAAAGTCATTAATTGTCCACATTAGTGCAACTCGCATCGTGAAAATCATTAATTTTCCACATTAGTGCAGCTCGCATCGTGAAATTTTGCTTCTTTGAGATATCATATGCTTCTAATCCGTCACTCCACAAACTTTTAAATTCTTCAATTAACGGATGGAGATAGATATCGATGTTCTTCTTTGGATGGGCTTCACTGCTCATACCCACTGGTAAAAAGAAAACTATTCTTTTCATACACATACCATGAGGTAGGTTATACGGGGTTACGATTACCGGCCAAATAGAGCGGGCTTCACTGCTCATACTCACTGGATTAAAGCCATATGTTGCCGATACTAGAAAAGAATTTTGACTTTCCACAGCAAAATTAGGATATACATTGTTAAAATGCATCCAAGCTGCTGCATTAGAAGGGTAATGCATTTCTCTTTCGGGGGAAAATGTTCTGTGTGCCATCGCATTTGTGAGTCGCCTCTTGTTGGTACAAACGCTTCAAGCTCTCCGTAATAGGCATATAAAACCTTCTTTGTTTTAGATTCCTTTTCCCCTTTCCATAGTTTTGGTGATATATATCTTTCCCACAAAACTGACACACCAACAGGTCGTGATCTTCCTTCCAAAATAACATGCAGTTATCCTCACAAATATCAATCTTCACAACTGGGAGACCAAGAGACTTCTTCAGCTTCTTCGTCTCATAATATAACGCATGAGCTAGATTTGGCTGTGGCAGAACATCTCTAAAATTTTGGGATATAGAGAGGCGACTCACAAACGAAATGCCAAGTATAGTTGAGAAATACCTTGAACACATCCATCGTATAGTTGTTTATTGGCGGCTTCAAAAGCTTTAAACCCTCTTTCTTCATGTGGCTCGTTAGTGGGTTATTCCATATCTTCCATCACATTCTCCAATATATGGGTCATCCCAAGGCCTCTTCCCGCTATGTTCTCTTGATATGTCTCGTATGTTGTTTCTTCTCCCCTGAAGTGTCCCCCTCCCCCCTTCGATGATTCTCCAATGTCATAATAATTTTCTCCATTACTTGACCAAATATAATAATTATTCTTGAATCGACTCAATAAAGATGGCGAGATACGACTTGGATCACGTTGCTTTCGGTTTCAACATATTCCACAAGGACATAAGATGGTTTTCCCCTCTGTGAAAAAATTTTGATTCGAGGAAAATGTGACAAATATTTCAACACCTTCCATAATCTCTCTCAAAACAAAACTAGTGACTCGATCAATGTGTCGATCGATCCACTCTCGATTTCGAGAAAAAAATACATTGAGTTCTTGTAATCTCACTGTTTTTTTAACTCCAATGACACTCTCATTCGTATGCACACAAATAAATTCATGTGTTTTCCTTTAAAGCTTGCCATCGTTTGCTACGTTTTTTTACAAAAACTGCTACGCATTTTGCTGTGAATATTGCTACGAAAAATGCCACATTAAGCCACGAATTCTATGAAAGTTAACATGATTCTTTTCGTAACTTATTTTCGAATATTTAAAAGTAGTTAAACTGATGGATGGGACACCACTTAAAATTTGTACTGCAAAAATATTTCATGACTACTTTTTATTTTATTTTTCACTGCCAAATACGCATGTGTTGATTGATGTGACGATAAACCTTATTTAAAAAAAAAGATATTTGCTACTATATTAAAGTAGCAAACTGAAGCTAGTTTTATACTCGATTTGCTACGGTTTTAGTAGTAGCAAGTTTGCTATGAAATTTACATAGCATTTTATAGCGATATAGCTATATTCTTGCTTTTGAATTCGTGAAAATTTCTTAGCAAGCTTTGCTACGAAATGGCTACGTTTTGATGCAAATATTGTTTCATAGCAATTATTGGAAAATATCGTGGCATTCTTTTTTTAGCTACGAAATTTCCATAGCAACACAGTACTTGTGGGCAGTTTTTTACTAGTGAAGGTGAGCTCGTTGGTAAAATGATATTTTTGGGTATTACTGAGAATACAAGCTTTATTGAAACATTTAGGAATACTAAGGCAATCAGTATTATCACAACGCTCTATTGTACTGCGCTCTCCAAGTGCCCTTGCGTCCAACAGTTACTGAGGCTTTTGCTTCTGTTCACGAGTCCGGAAAGCCTGGAATCATAAATATGAGGGATCCAAAAGGAAGGGCAGAGCGTCAACAAGGTTTTTGATCCCCTCTTCCCGGTACATGTACCCGAAACCGACACAAGTGGGTAGGTAGAGAATACTTAGAGGCGCATGAAAACTCATATCCATGGGTCTCATGTCTTGCAAATAATGTGATTGAAGGTATATGTGAGAAAAAAATAACCAGGTTATTCTATTCTACCTCTTACAAAGAAAAGAACTTAAATCTAAATACTTAATAGCATGACAATACATTTATACAAAACTTCTACCCCGACCACACGCAATGGAGCCGTAGACAGTCAAGTGAAATCCAACCCACAAAATAATTTGACCGATTACTGGCACCACTTTGTTAGTGATTTATTTGGGATCATCTTACAATTCCTTAAATTGGTTACTGACCATAATTCTACTATTTTTAGGGGAAAATATACAATTTTCCTTGAAATGATTATTGGGGATGTCACATGAAGGATGGGAATGAAAAAGATGGATCTAAAGAGAAGATGAGTTTATTGAATGTATTTGCAGAAAGATCAAAGTAGATGAAGTTGTGATGCAACTAGACATTAGTTACTTTCCAATCGTTTTGTATCCAAACAAACAATTATATAACAAACCATCATGTATTTGGAATCATTGAGACATTTTTTGTTATATCCTCTAAGTGAATAATTATAACAATAGAAGTGTTCTACCCATGGAGTTTAACAATCATATAGATAGAAATGAGGGACGGGTGCAATTTTCAACAAACGATTGTGATAGTTAGTTGGTATATGTGATCGAGATGCTACTTATAATGATGATATTTAGATCCTTGTACTGCCTCCTTCCAGGCAGAAGCAGAAGCATCGAGAAAATGGCATCACTTCTCAACTGTGGAGGAAAAAAAATTCCTATTGCAGAAATCAAAAATTCAATGGCTGGCTTTAGGTGATCAGAACACAACGTTCTATCATCACCTAGTCCAAGAGCGCACAGAGAGAAACAGCATCAATGTTCTATACAATGAAGCAGGGGATGTACTCGTGGACCCTGAGGACATAAAAAATGAAGCGGTAAACCATTTTCAGAAGTTCCTCCAAACAAAAACTGGTAGCTATGGTTCTTTCCCGATTGCTGAGCTCCGGAATCTGCTTCGGTTTTAATGCTCCTCGACTGATGCATCTCTATTGGTAGCACCCGTTACACAACTTGAAATCACATGTGCTCAAGGCTTTACGAAACGGAAAAGTCTCTGGGCCTGATGGCTATACCAAGGAGTTTTTTATAGCAGCTTGGCCAATTCTGGGTAAGGACTTTATCACTGAGGTCTATTCTTTCTTCCTCTTTGGGTTCTTTCCTACTGGAGTCTACTCCACTATTCTTGCTGAGATTCCCAAGAAAGTTATTATTCAGAATATGAAAGATCATAGCCCGATTGCTTGCTGCAGCCTTCTGTACAAAGTCATCTCAAAGATACTTGCAAACAGACACAAAGTGCTACTCCCAGCTGTTATTGAGCCTAACCAGAGTGCATTTGTTAAGGGTAGGTTGCTACTAGAAAATGTGTTCTTGGCTACGGTGCTTGTAAATGGATATCACCTCTCTAATATCACAGACAGGTGCACAATAAAATTGGATATATCAAAAGCTTTTGATACAGTGAAATGGAGTTTCATCACTGCAGTTCTACAAGCTATGGGACTGCCTAGTCAATTTATTTGATGGATTTATCTCTGTATATCCACAACTTAATTCTCAGTGGCAGTAAATTGGGAGCTTGCTAGGTTTTTCCCTAGGGCTAGAGGCATTCGTCAAGGGTGTTCACTCTCACCCTATCTATATGTGATAGTTAATAATGTTCAGTGAAATTTACTGAATCAGGCAGCCATCGATGGGAAGTTTGGGTTTCATCCCAAGTGTCGAAAAGTGCAGCTCACTCATCTTAGTTTCGCAGACGACATTATGGTGTTCACAGATGGTCATCCATATTCTCATGATGGTGGTTTAGCGGTTATGAATCAGTTTTCAGAGATGTCGGGATTACATTCACAGCAGGACAGAACAGTCACTTACTTGAGCAGGAGGCAGTAAGGAAGGGACTAACCATAGCCTCAGTACCCATAACAGACCTGGGAATGCCTCTAACTTCGTAGGTCTACTAGATGAATAGAAGTTGAACAGAAACAGAGTACTCGTGATGAAGAGTACGAGATCAAGAGAATCTGGAAATGAATAATTGTTTCTGTTTGTTGTAAATGACATGTACAAAGTGTTTATATACAACATAAGCTACCCAGTTTACTGGTTCGAACTAACCAAACCAACTAACCAACTATACATACTCTATAAAACGGGAATGCCTCTAACTTCGTAGGTCTGGAGTAAAACTAACTGCGAGCCTCTGATTGATCAGCTCAGCAGTAAGTTTCTGTCTTGGACGCACAGTGCATTAACTTTTGCAGGTAGGCTACAGCTTAGCAAGTCAGTCATTACGAGTACTGTCAATTTATGGAGTTCTGCTTTTATTCTTCCTAAGGGCTGCTTGGACACCATAGAGAGTATGTGTAGTGCATTCTTGTGGTCGGGTTCTCCTACCATAACTCATAAAGCGAAAGTTGTTTGGGATGATCTTTGCCATCCTAAAGAAAAAGGAGGAATGGGTATTCAGAAACTACAAGACTCTTCCTGTTGCTTTGCGTTGTGTTGTGATAATGTATATCTAAATTATATAATTATGTAAGTAATTAGAGATAAATACTCTAGCTTAGTCGGTAGTTAGAGATAAGCTTTATCGGCAATAAGTGGGGAAT
The DNA here is from genome assembly GCA_905132885.1 of Moricandia moricandioides. Taxonomy (NCBI): domain Eukaryota; kingdom Viridiplantae; phylum Streptophyta; class Magnoliopsida; order Brassicales; family Brassicaceae; genus Moricandia; species Moricandia moricandioides. The sequence continues at coordinate 42,456 of CAJHQQ010000876.1, read as the reverse complement.
AAGGTTCGGATACATCAGTTGATGTCCAAACTTCCTAGTTGCAGAAAAGATGGACAAGCAGTCATTGACTACTACGGTCGACTTGCAAATATGTGGGAAGAGTTGTATACTTATAGGCCACCTCCGGCGTGTACGTATGATGCAGTTGCGTTATACGAAAAGGAGAGAGAAGAAGAGAGAGTTCATCAGTTCGTAATGGGACTGGATGAGTCCAGGTTTAGTCATGTTGTTACAGCAATAATTGAAGCTGATGTTCTTCCTGATCTCTGAAAGGTTTTTAACAAAATAGTTCGAGAAGAGGATCGATTGAACTCTGCGAAGATTCGTGAACAACAACAGGAGGCTTTTGGATTTACAACACGTCGTGAAGTTAATAACAATGGTGATTCGAGTGGAGGACATGGCGGCTCGCGTGATGAGTTTTCTCCACAATCATCACAAAAGAGAGGAGGAAGTCGAAGCTGTTCACATTGTGGTAGAAGTAGAGTGCATGTTGGCAACTTATTGGATATCCCGAATCGTTTTCGGAAAGAGGAGGAAGAGGAACACGTGGAACAAGCAGAGGAGGAGGTCGTGCAGGTTCTGTGTCTCAGGGTAGAGGACATACAAACATGACGTATGCTACTAATGCTAATCCAGCTTGTTCTATGCCTGAGCTAACACCTGAACAATGGAAAGAGATCACTCAAATTCTGCAAGAGAACTCTAGTGGACGTGGTAGCTTCGAATAGAGCCTCGTACTTCTTAACTGTGTTAGATGATTTCACTCGTACAGTGTGGACGTTCTTGTTGCTTGAAAAATCAGAAGTAAAAACAATTGTTCAGAATTTCTATGCATACGCTGAGTCGCAATTTGGGAAACAAATCAAAACAATTAGAAATGACAATAGGACTGAGTTTATGTGTTTGTCATCTTTCTTCAAGTCTAAGGGCATCATTCATCAAACTTCCGGCGTAGGAACACCACAGAAAAATGGAAGAGTGGAAAAGAAACATCGTCACATATTGAATGTGACAAGGTCTCTTATGTTTCAGGCTGGAATGCCGATTAAGTTCTGGGGAGAAGCAGTTCTTGCGGCTGCTCCGTGATTAATCTTACTCCAACCAAAGTACTTAAGGGTCCCCGTGAGCTGTTATTTGGAACTGATCCTTCATACTCTGTATTACGAGTATTTGGATTTTTGTGTTTTGCCCATAAGCAAATACGAGAAAAACAAGTTTAGTTCTCAGGAAGTGCATTTTCACCGGGTATCCCTTTGGGAAAAAGGGATGTCAATTGTATGATTAGGAAACCAATGAGTTCTTCTTGTCTTGAGATGTGATTTTTAAGGAAGATGGATTTCCTTTCTCAGTGTTGATAATTGAAAAATCCCATGGTCCTTTTGTTGTTGAGACAATGGTTGAAGACGAAACAGAGATTGTTGAAAATAGGGGGAGCAATGATGGTTTAGAGCAATAAAATTCAATCGATCTTGTCAACACAACGAATACACTAGCCTCTCGTGATCCAGCTATACTAGAAATTGGACCAGAATTACCTAAAGAAGTGGTTATTAGCAGAACTGAGGATACAACAGAATCAACTGAAACTAGTGTGGCGGTAGAAAGAGAGGTCTCAATGGGAAGGGGACAGTGTGTAAAGACACCTTATGTTAAGCTCAGTGACTACATTACCTACAACGCAATCTGCAAAAATAGTTTAGTTCTCGTAGCAGGAAGTGCGTTTTCACCGGGTATCCCTTCGGGAAAAAAGGATGGCAATTGTATGATTTGAAAACCAATTAGTTATTCGGGTCCCGAGATGTGATTTTTAAAATAGATGACTTTCCTTTCTCAGTGTTGATAACTGAAAAATCCCCTGGTCCTTTTATCATTGAGACAATGGTTGAGGACAAAACAACGATTGTTGAAAACAGGGGGAGCAATGATGCTTTGGAGCAAGAAAATTCAATCGATCTTGTCAACAAAACGAATACACTAGGCACTCGTGATCCAACTATACTAGAAGTTGAACCAGAATTACCTAAAGAAGTGGTTACTAGCAGAACTGAGGATACAACAGAATCTATTAAAACTAGTGTTGCGGTCAAAACAGAGGTCTCAATGGGAAGGTGACAGCGTGTAAAGACACCTTCTGTTAAGCTCAGTGACTACATTACCTACAATGCAATCTGTAAAAATAGTACCCCTCACGTTCTCTCCTACGATCATTCTTATAGCGTTTACTCCCAATTTCAGGTAATACTATGTATCCTCTTACTGAATATATTACCGATGAACATTTCTCTCTTGGACACAGGGCTTTCCTTGCAGCTGTTTGCGCAGAAAGAGAGTCTAATTTTTTTTCAAGAAGCTATGCGAGATAAACGATGGACAAAGTCTGTGTTCAAAGAAGTAGATGCTCTTGAAAGTGCTAACATTTGGAATGCTGTTGATTTACCTCCAGGCCGTGTAGCTTTGGGCACAATGTGGGTCTTTAAAATAAAGTACAACGCTGATGGGACAATAGAACGTTTTAAATCAAGACTTGTTGTGATTGGTAATCGACAGAGAGAAGGATGTGATTATGATGATACCTTTGCACCTGTTGCTAAAATTGCTACAATTCGCAGCCTATTGAAGATATAAGCGTCTAAGAACTGGGAGGTGCACCAGATGGATGTGCAAAGCCTTTCTTCGCGGGGATTTTGACATGGGCGTATTTATTGTTCTAGTGGGTATGAATATCCTAAACAGTTAACTATCAGTTAACACTAATCTCAACACAAAAATAAAACTCTTGCCAAGAGAGATTAGGTGTAGTACTTAGGGTTCGAATCCACAAAGAGCAATGACACACAATAGATTTCTTATTTCTAAAGACTAAGCTAGGTAGATATATATATTAGTAGTAAAGAATCATTTAAGGAAATATTCATTATCAAAAGATATAGATCTTATATGGAAATATGTTGATAATCTAAATATGGAAATATGCTATTAAATTAACTACATGCAAATGTGAATATGTGAGATCTAGGGTTTCAAGCTTAATGGATTATAGGGAATAAGAAGCACAAAACTGTAAATATTCCTGAACTCAAATATTAACTATTATGACCCTTTTAACTCCAACTCTAGTATGCAAGCAAAATTAAAGACCATCGATCGACGGTTAAGGCCGGATATCGATCGACGGTGAAATCAGAAGAAAGTGTGAAAGAGATTTGATAAGTTCACCAATCTAATTAGACCAGCTCTCGCATGCGCCTAACCACCTAGTTCAATGGAGTATATTCTGGCACAGAACCTTCTCTCGTAGTCGTCCATTTCCTACTTTCAAGATCCTAGTTAGCTACTTTAGAATTCAAGCATTAAGCGCAACTCAATTGATGGATATTAACTCAACATAGCAATCAAACTTTTGGACTAATCCATGATTGCTATCATTCTACCCTAAATCTAATTGATAACTACTTAGACATAATCAAAAAAAGAACAATAGTCTCAATATAATGCAAAGATAAAATATTGGGGCTCCAATAAAAATCTCCCTAAAGAGTTATGAATCTTCTCCCCTAAAACTATAATATAAAACTAAACTCTCCAAAACTTTCTCTCTCTGTTTGTAATACATAAAGCATAAATATAAAACTCTAAAATCTAGGTCAAAACTCGTCCAGAGCATCTTCGTCATTTGTCTCTAACTTGGGCTTGAAATCGGTTGTTTGTGATTTTGCCGTCGATTGATGGAAAGTCTGAAACATCGATCGACCTTGGTCTTGTAACATCGGTCGACGTCAAGGTTGTGTTGTCGATCGACGACTGTCTTGTACTTCGACTCTCTCAATGATCAGCTACGGATCATTCCTCTCCAAAAGCTCCAAGTATCTCCATATATCTCCAAAACGTACATGGACCTATAAAGACTCTAAAACATAGTCTAGACACACATAATAGACCCTAAATAGAGCCTATAACATGGCCTAAAACTTATAATAAATAGGCTATATCAACTCCCCCACACTTAACCTTTTGTTTGTCTTCAAGCAAACAAAGTCTGTGAAAGAGGTTTTGAAAAATGGAGACGCACATAATGTCTAAGTATAACTGTCACCCTACTTTGTTGCAACTACATCCTATCAAGTCAATCGCAGAGAAACTTTATATACTCTATCTTAGTATAGCAACCAAATCCATTCTACCAACAACTTATCAAATACTAGTCTGACTCACCCCTCTACTGATTTCATTTCTTTGCATAAAATAAAAATGCATGCTTTACCTTGGGAGTATCGATCAAAGGACACATGGAGTCTTACCCCTGCAAGTATCTGAGTAACTAGGCACAAATTCTTCTATGATCCCTTTCCTCTCTCTATTCTCACTTCTTTTAGTCAATGTCTCCATTCTTTTGAGGGTATCATTTTATTTTTTTAATTGATTGAGATATTTGGAAATGCTTCCATGAATCAAGCCTTAGTGGTTTTTGCCACCAGATCATGTTCACTTCCTTTTGACCTTTATCTCTTTCTAGAATCATATGAATTAAGCTTTAATGGTTATAGCCACCAAATCATGTTCGGCTCCCTTTTTTTGAATCTGAAGGGGAAAGAGAAGGGGATCAGAAGTGCAATGACTTGTACCTACAGACTTGCAGAAGGAATACGATCCAGTCTATACCAAGCCCCGAAGCAAGAAAATGATGTCATGATTAGTGTTAGAAATCAGCGTCGGTTCCTTTTAAATTTCTAAGCAAGTGTGATATAATGCTAGATGATCTACTTTGGTATCTCGAGTAAACTCTGCAAACAATGTTCTAAGAACGGTGCTTATAGCATGGTTAGTTGATATACTATGGATTTTACCTATTTCACCTATGATATATATAGTATATTTAGAGTCTTTTATATGCATTTGGTATCGTCTTAGAGCATTTACAGGTCTAGGTACTTATTGGAAGCAATTGGAGCTTTTGGACTATTTTGGAGCAATTAGGAGTCGGATCCAGATTTATGAATGAACCATCGATCGACGTTACACACCGTGTGATGAAGTCGGCAGAAAGATTGAGAAACTACAAGGTTTACCCAGAAGTCTCATTAATTGCGAGACAAGTCCCTTGCCGAATTTAGACTATTTATAAGGGTTTTTTACCTTTGTTAAGCCCTAAGCTTATTATTCAGAAACTAGGCAGACACTAAGTTACACCAGAGTTATAGAGTTCGAACACATTGCTACATATATTGGAGAGAAAGATTTTATCATCATTACAGAGAAGATCTTGAACTCATTATCTTTTTACTCATTTTGTTCTATGCAATTTATTCATAATTTAATGATGTTCTTTATTGCTATGTCTGAGTAGTTTTTTATTAGATTTAGGCTTATTCAATGGTAATAACATATTGTTGATTTTATAGTATTGTTAGGGTAATCTTCTTGTTTTTTTTTTCAAGTTGCACTTAATGCTAAGTTGAATTTGATCGCTTTAATCTTAGAAATTAGGGTTCTATAGCTCAAGCGAGAGCATGGTTATAACCTTGAATCTACCTTAAACAATCTATATAACTAGTAACAAACGAGAGATGAATTAGAAGTTTACAGAATCTATTAAACCACAAAATTAGTACTGCTTAGAATGAGCATCGATCGACGCCATCGTATTGCTATCGATCGACGTTCTGTCGAGATGCGCGAGAGTGATCTCCTAAACCCTAAGGTTTAAATTGAAAACGATACTTAATAAAACCCTAGCAGTCTATTAATATGCATTATTGAAATCTACCTGAGAATATCCCCTAAGTCTAATGTCCTAAATTAATTTTCACAAACCAAACCAATCTTAAAGATCGCTTTTATTGTTATTGTTATAATTCATCTAGCCTTAATTCGAAAACAATAAATCTATTGTGCAATCTTAGAGTCTTTGTGGATTCAATCCCTAAGTACTACACTGAACTTCTTATTTGAGAGAGTAAAATGGGAATATAGGGTTAATTTGAAAGTGAAATAAAACCCCACATCAAATTTGGCGCCGTTGCCGAGGATTCTTTCTTATTTCCATTAGATTTCGTTTAGAATATTGTCTAGATTTTTACTTTACTGTTTGCTAAATTATTCTTTCCCTAAACCTTATGACACATGTACTTAAAGGAGAGAATATGGATTCTTGACAACAACCATCGATCAACGGAGATCATCTAGAATCGATCGACGTTTGTCCACTGCTGTCGGGCGCCACTCTTCCATTACCATCGATCGATACCGATCTGCCGGAAGGTTTGCCTTTACTGAATCTGATAATAAGAAAGTAGTCTTGATAGAACCAATGAATAATAAAAGCAACGAAGCAAGCCAACTAATTTATTATCAGGAAGCTGTAATTCATAATCAAATCACTAAATCTCCAAAGAATGAGATAAAGCTTGAATTTCCAATGCTCGAATACCTAAATCCGAGCAGAACTTATTCCAATAGGTCTGCGATTCAATTATCCGATAACCATGCTGGAAACTCTGAACTTGATATCGATTTCCTAATTATCGCACGAAAAAATCAGTTTAATGGTTCTCCTACTGAACACCCGAACGATCACATCGAGATGCTTGAAGACATGGTGAACGATGATTTCCATCGCTGCAAGCTTTTTCCTTTTTCCCTAGAGGGTGACGCCAGGAGGTGGCTGAACCATCTACCACCAGGATCCCTGAATTGTTGGGAATACATTCGAAGGGCTTTCATAAATCACTTCTTTGACGAGGAGAGATACTAGGAAGCAAGAAGAGAAATATCCACTTCCGTTCAAGGTAGTCGCGAATCTTTTAGAAATTCCTGGAATAGGTTTAAGAGCTACCAACTTTCGTGTCCGCACCATGATTTCTCAGAACCCCAACTCATCAACACTTTCTATAGAGTACTAAACCTAGACTATCAAACCATCCTTGATACAGCCAGCGACGGGAACTTCGGCACCCGAAGCCCTACAATTTCTAAAAGGATAATAGAAAAACATAGCTTTAGGTCGAGCTTTCGAAAAAAGAGACACCGAAAGGAGGGAACCACCATTACACAGTAGAGGAGCACTCGATCCGAGTTAGAGAAACTCTGGCATCAGTTGCAGCCCTTCTGGACGGAAATGGCTTATCTCGATATTATGGTGAGAGCAAGGCTTTCCCTTCCAACTTCGAAAAACGAGTCTAATTCTCTGATGTGATGAACCAGCATGATCAAATATTTTGGGAAAACACTGGCAATTCCATAAGCAACTGCGACACCATTTTGAACATATACAAAAAAAGTTCAAAGTCAAAAATGAACCAAGTCTTCACAGGAAACCGTAAAATAGCCACCGACATCAATAAGAAGTTAGATCTTATATACTCAGAAATGAAAGAAAAATTTGAAACTCTGAGCGAACACATTAAGAGAATCGACAACCAAGTAGCGAGCAACGCTATGTCCATCAGGAGAGAGGACGGATTTTTACCTGGTAAAACATACGCTAACCCCAGGAAACAATGCAATGTCGTAGCTTTACGAAGTGGTCGACAACTCACCTTTGGCGCTAAAGAGAGTATCACTATCGATGATTTCGCAAAAATCGCAACGAGCAAAAGCGAAAATGAAAAATCGCATTCCATCCTGCTCGCAATGTACGAGAAGAACCCCGATATCCTCCCTGAACCCGATTTACTAGAAAAAATGACAATCTTGAGGAGTTAATTGTTGAACCTAAGGGAAAAGGCACAAACATAGGAGACATCGATCGACAACCCTTACCGGACATCTATCGACGCTCTGAGTCTATAATCGCTCAATGCTCGGATCGTAGAATCAATCGACGCCCTGACCCAAAACCAACCGAACCGGTTAGGACAAAAATCTACCATGCCAACGCTCCCTTTCCTCCGAAAAATGCTAGCAGAAGAAGAAGCAGCTAGACAAAGAACTATGCAAGAAACATTTGATAAAATAAATTTTGAGATGCCACTAAGCGATGTCATTCACATCTCGGCCGCCATTAAGCAGTATGTGGAAGATGCAGCTTCGCGAGGATTCCATGAATCAGAACACTGTGTAATGATGGTATCCGAAGAGGTGAGTGAAATCATTAGAGGAACAACTCCAGTTAAACTTCCTGATCCCAGTAGTTTTATTTTAGATTCCACTATTAGCAATGAGAGATTTCAAAAATCCCTTTGCGATTTAGGCTATAGTGTAAACCTGATGCCTTACTCTATCACAGTCACTCTCGGGCTAACACAATTTCAACCTACCAGGATCACTCTCGATTTAGCTGAAAGATCCACTAGAATCCTGGAGGGTATATTTGAGGACGTACCCGTACGCGTTAATAACTGCGATATACCTGCAGATTTCATAGTTCTTAAATATGAGCGAGAACCTCGAAATCCGATTATCTTAGGAAGACTGGCAACCGCTGGAGCGATCATTAATGTCAGCGGAGGACGTATATGCCTCAACATCAGAAGATACCAATGGTTTTTGACATGGAAAAGATAATAAAACGACCTTTGATCGACGGTTAAACTTACCATATCGATCATCTTTCTGATCTAGTAGAAGAATCATTCATAGATATGTGCTCGAACGAACCTTTAGAGAAACCAAGCAAAACCCCTGAAGGCGACATCCCTACGTTAGAAGATCACACTAGAGAGTATACAAGCTTAATGGATGCCACAGAACCAATTTTCAACATCGACATCGAAGATCTCGATCTGTCGACCCCGTCGATCGACATACCGACGTCCCCATCGATCGACAGCGTATTGCAATCGACGATTGGAGCAAAGCTAAAGCACCTAAAATCAAACTTAAACCACTTCCAACTGGCCTTAAATATGCTTTTATTTACGATAACTCATATCATGTCATCATAAATACCGATTTGAGTAGCGGAGAGCAAGCACTATTGCTGAATATACAGCAAAAGCACCGCAAAGCTCTCGGATATTCGCTAGATGACATACCGGGAATGTATCCTGACTTATGTATTCATAGGATACACCTTGATGATAAATCAAAATCATCCATCGAGCATCAGAGGAAATTGAACACTAACCTGAAAGAAGTAGTTAAGAAGGAAATCATGAAACTCATAGAGGCATGCTTCATCTACCCGATTTTAGACAGCAACTCGGTCAGCCCGGTTCATGTTGTCCCAAAGAAAGAAGGAATTACCGTAGTAAAGAATGATAAAGATAAATTGATCCAAACTAGAACTGTCACCGGACACAGAATGTGTATCGACTATAGGAAACTAAATGCTGCCACACAAAAAAAATCATTTCCCCTTACCGTTTATCGATCAGATGTTAGAAAGGCTCGCTAGCCACGAATATTATTGCTTTCTTGATGGATATTCCAGATTCTTCCAGATCACCATACATCCGGACAACCAAGAAAAGACCACCTTTACATGTCCCTATGGAAGGTTCGCATATCGCAGGATGCCATTCGGACTCTGTAACGCCCCTGCGACCTTCCAAAGATGCATGATGTCAATATTTACAGATATGATCAAAGACTTCACGGAGGTTTTCATGGACGATTTCTCGGTATATTGTTCAAATTACAAGACATGTCTCAATAACCTATATAAGGTATTATCCCGATGCGAAGAGAAAAATCTGGTTTTGAACTGGGAAAATGTTATTTTATGGTTAACAGCGGAATTGTCTTGGGACACAAGGTGTCAGCAGCCGGAATTGAGGTGGACAGGGAAAAGATTGACGTAATGACTGGACTGTCGCCACCCACTAATGTCAAAGACGTTAGAAGTTTTCTAGGACATGCTGGATTCTATAGGCGATTCATAAAAGATTTTAGCAAAATTGCTAGATCCCTTACTGCTCTTCTATGCAAAGAAGTAAAATTCAATTTTACACATGAATGTCTCGAAGTCCTTAAAGAAATCAAGCCAGCACTCGTGTCGGCCCCTATTGTCCAAGCACCGGATTGGAATTTACCTTTTGAGATTATGTGCGACGCCAACGACTTCGCTGTAGGCGTTGTGCTTGGGCAGAAAACGGAAAAAAAATTGAACGCTATGTACTACGCTAGTAGGATCCTCGATGACGCGCAACGCAACTTTGCGACGACGGAAAAAGAGTTACTAGCTGTAGTATTCGCCTTCGAAAAATTTCGTTCCTATCTAGTCGGTTAAAAAGTAGTTGTTCACACGGACCCCACTGCATTAAAATATTTAATGAACAAAAAAGACGCTAAACCGAGGCTTTTACGGTGGATTCTACTTCTCCAAGAATTTGATATAGAAGTAAAAGACAAGATAGGAGTAGAAAATGGAGTCGCAAATCACTTGTCACGAATAAGAGTAGATGACGACTCCTTATATACGATAAGCCACAGAAAATATCTACTTAGCAGAATTGACTTTCGTCGGCAAAGTTAGTTCGTCACATGTAATGAAATCGATCGACACTATGCTAAGTCCATCAAACGACTACATCCATAGAACATCGATCAATGTTACCCATACAACATCGACCGACGATGTCTTCGAGAAAGACAATGAAATAATCATCCCAATCGATATCAATGTCAGTTGTAATCTTTCAATTCCAGATAATGATTCTCCCAGAGCCAGAAGTTTAAGTCGGGCGGTGTGGGCACAGAACACCACCGATAAACCTTGGTACGCAGATATAGTAAACTATCTTGCGGCCAGAGTAGAACCCGAACTCTTCAAAGGATATCATAATAAGATTTTTTTGAGAGAAATCTGGAGATACCACTGGGATGAACCTAATCTTTACAAACACTGGTCTGACGGTATATATGGACGATGTGTTGCCGAAAGCGAAACTCCAAAAATTCTATATCATTGTCACGGATCCGATTACGCCGGACATTTTGCTGGTTTTAAGATAAACTTTGATGCCAAATCCGCAGAAGAAAATAGATTAGTTAAGCTAAATGAGCTCAACGAAATCTGATATCATGCTTACGAGAACTCAAAATTGTACAAAGAGAGAATGAAAGCCTATCACGACAAGAAAATTATTTCACGTCATTTCAAACAGAACGATCAAGTACTCCTGTACAACTCTCGGCTAACCCTATTTCCTGGAAAATTACGTTCTCGTTGGTCCGGACTCTTCACCATCAAAGAAGTTACGCCTCACAGGATAGTTATCCTATTTAATCCCAAAGGAGAAGATTTCATGGTGAATGGACAGCGAGTGAAACACTATTGGACTAGAGCTGAAATTTTGCATACTCAGACCACATGTCTAGAAACACTATTGGACTAGAGCTGAAATTCTGCATATAATTATTTATTATTTATTTGTACAATTACAAAAATCTAAACTAAATAAGGAGTCACCGACCAGACCATCGATCGATCCCCCTATATTGCCATCGATCGTCGGTCGTGCGTTGGGTAGGTTAACTCGATACGACCCCGATTCATACAAAAATTTTCTCCAATCCGCGAAAAACACACACGAGTTCTACACCCGATTTCTCTATGAATTTTTGGCCGATTTTTCTTATTTTAAGCCTAAACCACACGATTTCTACACTCTCTACCTGTTCAACTCTTTAAATCAATCAATCTTCAAGGTATGTTCTCCAAATCTCTTAGTTTAGGGAACTTTTAGGGTTTGATGAAAATAAAATTTTTGGTGGTTTTACTCGGAATGTAGAACAATTTAGGGTGATGGAGTACTATATTAGGGACTATCTTTTTACACATGATTTGCTTGATTTGAGTTGATTATTTTCGATCTTGTGAACACTGATCCGCGACACAGCGTCGATCTATGCCCATCAGTCGACATCGATCAACGGCCATTAGGTTTTGTCGATCGATGACCATGCGATTTCATCGATCGACGACTGTTACTTTCACTTCAACATCGATTCTGATTTGTGCTTTGTTTCGTTATATGCAGATGGACGAGAGGAGGACTAAGGCGCGTTACGAGGTTGGTGGTCCCAACGCTCCACCACAGGTTGGTTGTGACCTTTGAGGACTATCCACAACCCCGAAGAGTTGTGGTATCGAGGGAATGCACACACCGTCCCCTGAGTGAGGAGTGGGACGATTTCGACAGTCTCTATTACAACGCCTGGCAGGGCGTCACCATCGAGCCAACCAAGTTCGCTGACAAGCGAACCTTGAAGAAATTCGGGCTCTACACTAACTTCAGACAGATGGTGCATGAGCTTGGATTAGGCACCATGGCTACTAAGCCATATCCTCTCTACCCCGACCTGTTGAGGCAGTGCATCCCCACAGCTCAGGTGCTCTACAAGAGCCCTAGGGCGAAGGTGGCACATGAGGCCACGCTGACCTTCTCCATCATAGGCATCCGGTACAGGATCCCCATCCCACAGCTGTGTGAGATCTACGGCTTTGACATCGGTACCAGCGCTTGTGCGGTTGCTCCTTTTCCTGGTATGCCTACTTTTTGGGGCCTCGTCGGGACAAGCCATTTTGACTCCAGCTCATCCACTCAGACGGACGTCCGTCACCCCACCCTGTTGTGCAAGATGGAACCCAACAAGGTTCGGGTTCAGGAGCTGACACTTCTATACTATTCCGTCAGGGAATTAGTTGGGCTAGATGACGAGCTCTTTGTTCCACCAGAGACCGATCAGCAGGTGAACATGGGAGCTATATTTGTGGAGCATCTGGCGTCCCTGAAGGATAAACCCTTCAACGGTTCTGGCGAGAAGAGGTAAACCATAAAGAGCCTCCTGCACCCATCTTCAGCTTTCATGGCATCAGCCTCGAGGGAGCTTTGGTGGAGAGAGGATTGCGCTTCATGGATGAGGGTCACCTGACGAGGGCCCAGTGGCTGAAGGAGGGACGCTTTTGGTCCTTTGTGGATGACGATGGACCGAGGATGATAGCATTACCACTGCGAGAGGTGGCAGACTTCTCTGAGGATCTACAGCACCTTGCGTTCCACCCATCTGAGTGCCACATACACACCGCACTCCTCAGTGTACGACGAAGAGGAGTTCTCTGCCCAGCACACCCGATCGCAGCAGCAGGAGCAGACGAGCCAGCACAGCCGCCTCCACCTCTTCCAGTCTTCCCTGTGATTCCAGAGCTGCCCATACATGACCCTGGTGCTTTCCAACGGGTCATGGTGGACATGCTTCGAGCGATATGGCCCAGGATAGAGACCATGTCGCGATGCCAGTGCTTCATCCATCCCAGGACACGAGCCAGATCACCTCCAGCACCACAGCAGCAGCAGCAGGACCAGGCTACGTCCGATGAGGAGTTGTCTTTTCGATACTCCTTTCTCTTTTACTTCATATCCCTTTCAGACTTATACTTATGTTTATTTAGTTTTGTTGCATTTCTACTTTCGACTACTTATTTTTTTATTACCGTTTGATCTTATTTTCACCATGTGTTTGAGTGTCTAACAGAGCTAACCTAGAGAGAGATGATCAGAATGGAGAGTAGACACACACGATTCAGTCTGACAGCTTACCATTGATCGACACCTCCTTGTTACCATCGATCGATGGCGCTCTAAAATAGCATAATGAGCTTCTATTTTTATTATTACCTAATTCAATATCAATTATATATATGAAGGTATCCCGATAGCTCGAATTACCCATCGATCGACACCATACGTTTCCCATCGATCGTCGATGATAGTTTACCATCGGTCGACGCTCACTTACTGCCATCGATCGATGCATATAACAATGTTAGTATATTTGACTATCTCTAACAATGTTTACTTATGATTTATTTTCTCATAACCAATCTGAGGCGGATTACACTGGGGACAGTGTAATTTAAGTCTGGGGGAGGTTCGCTGATGCTATTTAAATTGTTTTGAGTTTTATTCACTATATCTATATAAGTTTTTTTTCAAAAACGTTTTATCGAGTCAAGAAGAGGACTATGATCAGAAATTTACTATTGACTAACCACACTTTAGGAGCATTCTTAGAAGGTTGTTGCAGAGATTACTAGAGATACCAAAGTGGATCACCCTTCCACTATATTACACTTGTTTAGAAAGTTAAAAGGAACCGAAACTGATTTCCAACACTAACCCAGACACTATTTGCTTGCTTTGGGATTTGGTATACACTGGATCGGATTCCTTCTGCAAGTCTAGAAGGTAAAACTTTGTGTGCTTCTGATTCCCCTCTCTCTCCCCTTCAGATTACAAAAAAGAGTCGAACAAGATTTGGTGGCTGCGACCATTAAAGCTTGATTCATATGATCCTAGAAAGATATAAAAAGATCAAAAAGAAGTGAACATGATTTGGTGGCAAAAACCATTAGGGATTGATTCATGGAAGCCTATCCACATATATCAGTCAATTAAAAAAAATGATACCCTCAAAAGAAGGAACTGAGAAAAAGTGAGAAGAGAGAGAGGAAAGGAATCAGATAAGACTACATGTGTGTTCAGATACTTGTAGAGATAAGAGTCCATGTATCATTTGATCGATACACCCAAAGTAAAGCCTGCACTTTTATTTTATGCAAGGAAATGAAATCAGTAGAGGGGCCAGACTAGTATTTGCTAAGTTGTTGGTAGAATGGATTTGATTGCTATACTAGGATAGGGTATATAAAGTTTCTCTGTGATTGACTTGGTAGGATGTGGCTGCAAGAAAGAGAGGTGACAGTTATACTTAGACAATATGTGAGTCTTCGTTTTTCAAAACTTCTCATACATGCTTTGTTTGCTTGAGAGCAAGCAAAAGGCTAAGTCTGAAGGAGTTGATATACTATGGATTTTACCTATTTCACCTATGATATATATAGTATATTTAAAGTCTTTTATATGCATTTGGTATTGTTTTAGAGCATTTACAGGTCTACGTACTTATTGGAAGCAAATGGAATTTTTGGACTATTTTGGAGCAATTAGGAGTCGGATCCAGATTTATGAATCAACCATCGACCGACATTATACGCCGTGCGTCGATCGACGATGAAGTCGGCAGAAAGATTGAGAAACTACAAGTTTTACCCAGAAGTCTCATTAATTGAGAGACAAGTCACTGGCCGAATTGAGACTATTTATTAGAGTTTTCTATCTTTGTTAAGCCCTAAGCTTATTATTCAAAAACTAGGCAGACACTAAGTTATACCAGAGCTTTAGAGTTGGAACACATTGCTACATCTATTGGAGAGAAATATCTTATCATCATTACAGAGAAGATCTTGAACTCTTTATCTTTTTTCTCATTTTGTTCTATGCAATTTATTCATAATTTAATGATGTTCTTTATTGTTATGTCTGAGTAGTTCTCTATTAGATTTAGGGTTATTCAATGGTAGTAATGTATTGGTGATTTTATAGAATTGTTAGAGTAATCTTCTTGGTTCTTTGTTTAAGTTGCACTTAATGCTAAGTTGAATTTGATCGCTTCAATCTTAGAAATTAGGGTTCTATAGCGCAAGCGAGAGCATGATTATAACCTTGAATCTACCTTAAACAATCTAAATAATTAATAACAAACAAGAGATGAATTAGAAGTTTAGAGAATCTATTAAACCACAAAATTAGTACTGTTTAGAATGAGCATTGATCAACACCATCGTATTGCTATTGATCGACGCTCAGCCGAGATGCGCGAGAGTGATCTCTTTAACCTAAGGTTTAAATTCAGAACAATACTTAATAAAACCCTAGCAATCTATTAATCTGCATTATTAAAATCTACCTGAGAATTTCCCCTAAGTCTAATGTTCTAAATTAATTTTCACAAACCAAATCAATATTAAAGATAGCTTTTATTGTTATTGTTATAATTCATATAGCCTTCATTCGAAAACATTAAATCTATTGTGCAATCTTAGAGTCTCTGTGGATTCGATCCCTAACTACTACATTGAACCTCTTATTTGAGAGGGTAAAGTGGGAATATGGGGTTAATTTGAAAGTGAAATAAAACCCCACATCATTAGTCAATAATAAATATTGATCATAGTCTACTTCTTGACTAAATAAATTTTTTTTTTGAAAAACTTATATATATATAGTAAAAAAACTCAAAAACAAATAAATAGCATTAGTGAACCTCTCCGAGACTTAAACTACACTGTCCCCAGTGTAACCCGTCTGAAATTGGTTTAGGAAAAATCAAATCATAAGTAAATAGTATAAGTAAAAAATTCGATACCTCTCTTTGTAAGAGAGTGTCGGTCGGCGGTAGGCTGGTGTGGTCGATCGATGGTCGCGATCCATTATCGACTGATGGTGCCTTTATGGTGTCGATTGATGGTGCACTCAAACCCTCTGCAAAAACAAAGTAAAACTCGAAATAAATAGTAGTATATGTAAAAATTAGATAAAAAGTTATCAAACAGTGGGTTGCCTCCCACTCAGCGCTTGGTTTTAGTCTTAAGCTCGACGTTTTGAACTTTCTGACTAGTCTGGAGGTGGATAAACACTTGGAAAATAAGCGTCAACATCTTCTTTGCTCTTCTGAAACCATGTACCAATGAAGCTTCTCATTGCCTCATCTCCTCTAGTTTACTCATTCTTTACAATCTCCTTAGCAACGTCCACGGAATGTAATCTCCTTTGTAGATTCTCAATACTGCAATGTAGCATTCTAAGCCTGGCAACTGTTGTCTCTGATATATCCTCCAATTGCTGAGAAATATCTTCCTTCATTAGGCTGTGAGAAAAATCAATCTCATCGAACCTGTCTTCTAATTGTTTTTCTGCTGCGGTTTTCTGTCTGTCCATTTCAGTATCGATCGATGGCCTGATGCTGCCGTCTCTCAATGTCAGTGTACCTGCTTCATTCACATGCTGTCTTTAAACAGTATCCCAATATTGCTTCATCTCATCCATGCGTGTAGTCAAACCGGTGAGGCACTTTTCTATAGGATAGTAGACATCATCAAGCCTCTTGTAGAAATCATCAAGTGCCATCTCTTGAGCTTTGTAGATCTCATGCACAATATCATCAATCTCTTCTCTACTGTATGTCTTTTGTTTCTTCATAGACATAGTGATATTTGCTGCATGTTTTGGTAAACATATGTAGCTCTTCTCAAACATAGTAGCTCTCTCTAGAACTACTATGATGTCCTCGTCTTGCACATCACTACTCTTTCGTCTATAGCTCGTGCATTACCATTTTCATCTTTGTAGATGCCATACTAATCTTTTTTTCCCAATGGAAAATTCTTCTGCCATCAGCATCATAATCTCTCCTTCCATGCTCTGTACGACCGTCGATCTGTAGCTGGTTGATCCAATCGATTGATTGTGGACTTTCTAAACCATAGGCATTAGAATTACAAAAATGGTGCACCCCTGGAAAGGTGGTGTCGATCGATGCACGCTGTCTGTCATCGATCGATCAAGGAAGTTTGGAAGTGTATAAATCATCATGGATCGGCTCGCTCTTCTGCTCCTCAATGTTGATCGACGCTGTAAGTTGCGCATTAATCGATGGCTGTTGCGGTTGTCCAAACAAATTTCCTGATCCATTAGTCATAACAAGGACATTTGCGACATCCTCCTTAGATATATGTAGAATAATCCCATAAAGGGATCGTGGACGTCCTTCTGGGTCTCTGAAAATTCCAAACTCATCCAGTTTAAGATAACCAACATATGTATCTTCTACTCGAAGTTCTTGTTCTGGTTTGCATCTTGTGTCGTTCGATGGCCATGAGATATCGTTGATTGATGCTCGATTATCCACGTTTGCGTTCATTACCCAGCCAGAGTCTTCCGGTGCTAGGTCGCGATACTCAAACAGCTCTTCCTCTCTGTAATCTGCATCGCATTCTTCGTAAGCTTCATTGTATCCTCGGTATGCCTGATGTCTGTCGATCTATGGTGTATGTTGACCGTTGATCGATGCCCAGTAATCAAACTGTTGGCCGAAAAGGTTTCCGGCTCCATTTGACATTGCAATTATATCTGCCACATCTTCCCTCGTGACATATATAATTCTGCCATCCATAGCTCTTGTTGACCATCTGGATCTCAAAGAATAACGAACTCATCTGGTTGTAGATAACCATATTCTTTCTCACGTTCTGCTGTTGAATCTAGTTCGGACTCTACCTTAATATAAGTATCGATCGATGGTGTATGGCTATCGTCGATCGATGTCGATATCCCGATTTGATAGGAAACATGAAAAACGCCAGCCTCTTCCTTAGCAATACCACGGTACTTGATTATCTCTTCTTCTCTATAATCTTCCTCGCACTCGAGGTGGGTTGGGTTATATTCAAAATCTGCATGGTAGGTATTGATCGGTTATGAAGTAGGATTATCAATCGATAACAAAGGGTTGGTCTCGACCGATTGCTGGGCTGCAAACGTGTTGATCGATTTTCTGGGCTGGGTATTGATTGATGCTCCATCTTCCATCTCTTCATTGAACTCATAATCGCAGAAGCATGTGACCACAATCGAAGTAGGATTATCAATTGATAACATAGGGTTGGTGTCGACCGACTGATGGGCTGTAAACGCGTCGATCGATTGTCTGGGCTGGGTATTGATTGATGCTCCATATTCCATCTCTTCATTGAACTCATAATAGCAGAAGCATGTGAACTCATAATCGCAGAAGCATCTTCTATCTATTCAAAATCGCAGTAATTGATAACTACTCAGACATAATCAAAGAATAAACAATAGTCTAAATATAATGCATAAATAAAGTTTTGGGGTTCCAATACAAATCTCTCTAAGGAGTTATCAGTCTTCTCCCCTAAAACTATAATAGAAAACTAAACTCTCCGTAATACATAAAGCATAAATATAAAACCCTAAAATCTAGATCAAAACTCATCAAGGACATCTTCGTCATTTGTCTATAACTTGGTCTTGAAATCGTCTGTATGTGATTTGGCCTTCGTTCGATGGCAACTCTGCAACATCGATCGACCTTGGTCTTGTAAAATCGGTCGACGTCAAGGTTGTGTAGTCGATCGACTACTGTCTTGTACTTCGACTCTCTCAATGATCAGTTACAAATTCTTCTCTTCTAAATGCTCCAAGTATCTCCATATATCTCCAAAACGTACATTGACCTGAAAAGACTCTAAAACATAGTCTAGACACAAATAATAGACCCTAAAAGAGCCTTTAACATGACATAAAACTGGTAATAAATAGGCTATATCAGATTTGCATGAAGAAGTTTACATCAAGCTTTCGTAGGGCACTACACACTCAGTTTATGATCCTAATAAAGTGGGTAAGTTACATAAATCTCTTTACGCTCTGAAACAAGCTTCTAGGTGTTGGTTTGAGAAACTCACAATATCTCTTATTAAGGTGGGTTTCGCTCAGTCATACTCGGATTATTCATTGTTCGTTTATTCTCGGAGAGGTGTAGAAATTCGAGTGTTAATTTATGTTGATGATCTCATTGTCTTTGGTAATGATGGAGAAGCAATTAGAAATTTCAAGAAATATCTTGGTGAATATTTTCACATGAAGGATCTAGGCAAGCTTAAGTACTTTCTTGGCATAGAGATTGCTCGCAATAAAGAAGGATTTGTGTTAACTCAAAGAAAGTATGCTTTGGAAATAGTTAAAGAGGCTTGACTTCTTGGTTCGAAGCCATTTGTGACACCCATGGAACAAAATCATTAATTGGCTATTGATGATAGTTCGTTTGTAATTGAGTCTGCACGGTATCAAAGGCTCATTGGCCGACTTATATATCTGGCAAATACCAGACCCGACATTTCTTACTCAGTGCATATCCTCTCCCAGTTTATGAAAAAGCCACGAGAAAGACATATGGAGGCTTCTTTGCTTGTGGTACGGTTTCTCAAGGTTACAGCTAGGCAAGGTATATTACTTAAGTCGGATCCGGATTTGCAGCTTTCAATCTACTGTGATGCCGATTGGGCGGCTTGTCAGTTAATAAGACGTTCGTTGAGTGCTTATGTCGCAATGATAGGAGATTCTCCAGTTTCTTGGAAAACGAAGAAACAAAATGTGGTGTCTCACTCGTCAGCTGAGGCGGAGTACCGGGCAATGTTTATTGCTACACGTGAGATAAAATGGTTGAGGCAACTCCTGTCTGATTTGGGTTTTTCACAGCGTACACTTCTCGTATCGTTTGTGATAGTACGTCTGCATTGTATATCGCCTTGAATCCAGTGTTTCATGAGCGCATCAAACATGTTGAAATAGATTGTCATCAGGTTCGAGATGCTCTGAAGGCTGCGATGATCACGGCGTCTTATATTGGAACTAAGGAACAGCTCGCGGACGTCCTAACAAAGGCGTTAGGAAAGTTTCAGTTTGCTAATCTGATGTCCAAGTTGGACATTTGTGATCCGCATGCTCCCACTTGAGGGGGAATGTTGTGATAATTTATATCTAAATTAGATAATCATGTAATTAAAGCTTAGTCGGTAGTTAGAGATAAGCTTTATCGGCAATCTCATGTGTTGTATATATATTTTGGCGTGTAACGTAATTAAACATACTTGGACTAAAAATTATATTCTCAAGGATGAATCTTAGTGGGAAGTAAAGGAGGCTACAACAGGTTTGTGGACATGGCGTAAATTATTAAAGCTTCGTCCTTTGGCTTACGAATTTATGCGGGTTGACTTATATGATGGCTGCTCTACCTATTTCTGGTTTGATAACTGACTTGGAATGGGTAAGCTGTTGGATCAGACTGGTAAGTTAAGGACACAGTACCTGGGGATCGATCGTGGCGCAACTGTCGCTGTAGCTGCTAGTGGTAGCTCCTGGAAAATTCGTAGTCGTGGTCAGCGCAGGTTTCATGAGATATACACGAAACTTGCAGAAGTCCAGGTTTCAGATTGTTTTTAGGGTGATGATAAGGTTATTTGGAGGCATGATATTCACGAGTATGAGACTGGTTTCTCTTCATCTCAAACTCGGAACCAGATACGTATCAAGAAGAACAAGGTCCCTTGGAGTACACTTGTCTGGTTTTCTCAGGCAGTGCCTAGTCACTCTTTCATGGTTTGGCTTGCTTTCAATAACAGATTGTCTACGGGGGATCGAACGAGGACTTGGGGAATTGAGCAATTTTGTATGCTATGTGGGTAAAAATGAGAAAAGAGACCATCTTTAATTCACTTTCCCTTACTCTTTTACCATATGGATGAACATTGCTGGAGAATGCTAGGCCAAGCAATCTCGCCTGACTGGGAAGAAACGGTAACAGTTCTTATGAACCCCAACAAAAGTCGCATGGACAGCATTCTTGAGGCTGAATTTTCAATGTGCTATCTATATAATCTGGATGGAGAGGAATTCAAGAATACATGGTGGAGGTTGGGTCTCAGTGGATGAACTCACCCCTAGGATTGGGAAATTGGTTCAGAATCGCATATCCTCTCTACGATATGCACGGCCTCACCCGCTTGCAGGGCTTTTAAGAAGATGGTTTGAACTTAATTAAGCACAAACTTGAGACATCGTATTCTTTCGTTCTTTTTTTTCTATGTTAGCATAGCTTACACATATATTTTTTAAAAAATTTGAATAAATCTAAGCGACCTTTTATTAAATTCAAGTGATCTTTTACGCAGGTGTTTGCACCCGATCCAATCGGAGGATCAAATTGATTATAATAGTCGAAGCATCGGTAGACCATGAGATATATAACATTGCTGCAATTTTGATAAAAGGAGATTAGTATTCGTATGAAAATAATGAAGTAAGACCTGAAGTAGCATTTTAACATGTAAATCATGGATGAATCATGGATGAGAATATGGTATTGGATTTGGTTATAGGTTAATAAGTTAGAAAAATGAGGAAGTGCAATATATACTTCAATTAACTTCAAATAAGATCTATTTTGAATTTTACACAATAATGTCGAATATTGTGAGCTATGTCACAAAATTTTGAAGAGATAAATATGGTTTCAAGTTGTACTTGTGAGTTTAAAAGCTTATGAATTCAGATTATTTCATGGTTTGATGTTACATCAACTTGCATACATGCTCTTTAGTAACTTAATTACAATAAAACAATAAAAGGAAAGGTACACCACAAATCCTTGCATTTGTTTTGGCTGAAGATTATCCCGGTAGATTCAACACACAACTCATGTAAACATGACCAATATGGTTCACTCAAAGTTTTGTGTGAATGTATCATACTCCATGTAAAGGAAAAATACAAACTTCTAATGGTGTGCGGTGAAATCTAGAAGAAACTTACTCTGGTTGTATTCTTAAATACAAATGCTTGAATTGTAGAATCCTCAATCAAGAACCTGTGTTGCAGTGGCTGAGGCAAAAAAGTTAAGTATCTGTTATTTTTGCATTGAGCTTGCTTAAAAGGTTAATCCCCGGACCATCTTAGACATAGGTTAACCCACCGGCCAACAATCAAATAAGAAAATGACTGATTTACCGACTAACACCTAGGGTTAGAGATAAAATGTGCTAACCGGCCAGCCAACAATCAAACAAGAACATGACTAACTATCCAGCCCATGACCTGGTCCAAGAAGCATTACATGGCTGGTTAAGGATAATCCGGCCAGAGTCTTCCTCAACTTAGACCAGTTCATCCACTAACTTGTCCCGCTAAATCAAGGCCTAGGGCTTTGGAACCCGTACAAGGAGTTAATGGTTCCGTTGGATCGAGGCCTAAGAATTTTTAACCCGTATCACGACCTAATGTTGTCTCGTTTGTTTCTAGTAACCTTACTCAACATAATAAGTTCTTGTAGTAGATCATGCTATCGCTTGCGCTTAGCTATCCTATTATCAGGGTTCTAGTTAGCTACTCTAGAACACAAGCAATAAACACAATTATATTAATAGATCTAATATTGACCCTAACAATTCTATTATTTGGCTAATCCATCAGTACCATTAATAAACCATAAATCTAGTTGAAACTACTCAGACATAATCAAAGTAAGAAGAATAGTCTGAATATAATGTATAGATAAAACATTGGGGTTCCAATACAAACCTCCCTAAGAATATTGTCTACTATAATGTATTGTATTGTATCCCCCCCCCCCCCTTTATCTTTTCTTCATACATAAAGTATAAATACAAAAACCCTAAACTCTAGGTCAAAACTCATCCAGGGGTAAACTTGTAATCTTGTGTCTTGTCTCTATCTTGGGCTTGAAATCGGCTGTCTATGAATTGATCATCGATCGATGCCAAGTGGTCAGCATCGATCGATCTTGGTCATATAACATCGGTCGACGTCAGGATTGTGCCATCGATCGACGACATTATTGTACTTCGACTCTCTCATAGATCAGCTACAGATTAATCTCTTCTAAATGCTCCAAAAGCTCCAAGTATCTCTATATATCTCCAATACGTACCTGGACCTTTAAAGACCTTAAAACATAGCCTAGAAACATATAATAGACCCTAAGTGGAGTCCATAACATGGCTTAAAACTGAGATTAAATAGGCTATTTCAACTCTCCCAGACTTAATCTTTTGTTTGTCCTCAAGCAAACAAGCCTGCGAAAGAGGTTTTAAAAAGCGAAGACTCACATAATATCTAAGTATAATTGTCCCCTTACTTTATTGCAGCCACATCCTATTGAGTCAATCATAGAGAACCTTATATACCCTATCCTAGTATAGGAACCAAATCCATTCTACCAACAACTTATTGAATACTAGTCTGACTCGCCCCTCTACTGATTTCATTTCTTTTCATAATATAAAGTGCAGGCTTTACCTTGGGAGTATCGGTCAAAGGATATGTAGACTCTTACCTCTGCAAGTATCTGAACACACAAGTAGTATTCTATGATTCATTTCCTCTCTCTCTTCTCACTTCTTCTCAGTCAATGTCTTCCTTCTTTTGAGGGTATCATTTTTTTTAATTGACTGAGTTATTTGGATAGGCTCCCATGAATTAAGCCCTAATGGTTTTTGCCAACAGATCATGTTCACTTCTTTTTGACCATTTTCTCTTTCAAAGATCATATGAATCAAGCTTTAATGGTTGTAGCCACCAAATCTTGTTTGACTCCTTGTTTTTATTTGAAGGGGAGAGAGAGGGGAATCAGAAGCACACAAAATTTTACCTTACAAACTTGCAGAAGGAATATTATCCAGTGTATACCAAATCCCAAAGCAAGCAAATAATGTCAGGATTAGTGTTGGAAGTCAGCTTCGGTTCCTGCAAACTTTCTAAGCAAGTGTGATATAGTGGCAGGATAATCCACTTTGGTATCTCTAGTAATCTCTGCAAACAACTTTCTAAGAATGGTGCTAAAGTAACTTTAGTCAATAATATATCTTGATCATAGTCTTCTTCTTGACTCGATAAAACTCTTTGAAAAACTTATATAAATAATTAAAACTCAAAAACAATAAAATAGCATTAGCGAACATCCCCCCCCCCCCCCAGACTTAAATTACATTGTCCCAAGTGTAATCCGCCCCGGATTGGTTAGGACAAATTAAATAATAAGTAAATAGCTTAAGTATAGAACTCGATACCTCTCTCTGTGAGAGAGTTTCGATCGATGGTCGCGATCCAGTGTCGACCGATGGTGCTTCTATGGTGTCGATCGATGCTAATATATGTAGTCTGTAGAAATAAAATAGAACTCGAAATAAAGAAATAGTATAAGTAAAAACTAAGTAAAAACCTACTAAACAGTGGGTTGCCTTCCACTCAGCGTTTGGTTATAGTCTTAAGCTCGACGTTTTGAACTTTCTAACTAGAATGGAGGTGGATCAACACTTGGAAAACAAGTGTGTACATCTTCTTTGCTCTTCTAAAGCCATGTACCAATGAAGTTTCTCATTGCTTCATCTCCTCTAGCTTTCTCATTCTTTATGATCTCCTTAGTAACGTCCACTAAATGTATTCTCATTTGTAGATTCTCAATATTACGTTGTAGCATTCTAAGTCTGGCAGTTGTAGTCTCTGATATATCGTCCAATTTCTGAGAAATATCTTGCTTCATTAAGTTCTGAGAGAAAACAATCTCATTGTAACTGTCTTCAAATTGTATTTCTGTTGTGTGCATATGTCTGTCGGACTTAGCATCGATCGATGGTGTGATGATGTCGTCGATCGATGTCACTTTGTTGTGTCCACTTGCATGCTGTCTTTGAATAATATCCAAATCTCGCTGCATCTTGTCCATGCGTGTAGTCAGACCGATGAGGCATTTGTCTATAGGATAGTAAACATCATAAAGCTTCATGTAAGAATCTTCTAATGACATCTCTTGAGAGTTGTAGATCTCATTCACAAGATCATCAATCTCTGCTCTGCTATATGTTTCTTGCTTCTACCTAGACATAGCGATCTTTGCTGCATGTCCAGGTAAACATATGTAGTTGTATTTAAACATAGTAGCTCTCTCTAGAACTGCTCTGATATCTTCCTCTTGCACATTTACAATTCATCCGTCTATAGCGCGTGCACTACCATTCTCATCTCTGTATATGCCACACTCATCTTTCTTTTCCAAAAAGAAAATCCTTCTGCCATCAGCATCAAAAGCTCTTTGTCCATACTCTACCTGACCGTCAATTAGTAGGGGATTTTTCCATCTGACCGATCCTGGAGTTTCTGAAGTGAGGGGGTTAGATGTATAGAACTCGTTGACTCTTGGAATTGTGGTATCGATCGATGCATGCTTCTTCTTGTTGATCGATGTTTGGTACTGGTTAGGCTCGTGCTTCTGCTCCTTGATGTCGATCGATGGTGGTACATGGGCATCGATCGATGGCTTTTGTTGTTGTCCAAATACACTTTTTGGTCCATTAGCCATAACAAGGGCATCTGCTACATCTTCCTTAGGTAAGTTGAGAAATCTCCCGTAAAGATCTCGTGCACATCCTTTTGTATCTCTCAAAATTCCAAAATCGTCTAGTCTTAGATAACCACCTTCTATATCTTCTACTTCGGTTAATTGTTCTGGTCTTCGTTTGATGTCCTTGGATGGCCAAGATATGTTGAGGATTGATGATGGGTTTCTTACTCTCGCGTTCATTACCCAGCCATAATCTCCATAGTATTCCTGGTATGCCGGCTTAGCGTCGATCGATGTCGTCTGTGGGATGTCGATCGATGCTCAGTGGTCAGACCGGTGGATGAAAAAATTTCCAGCTCTGTTGGCCATTGCAAGTATATCTGCTACATCGTCTTTCGTGACATGTAGAATGCGGCCGTCCATAGCTCTGGCATAACCATGTGGATGTCACATAATACAGAAGTCATCTAGTTGTAAATAACCATATTCCCTTTCGCGTTATGCAGATGAATCTTGTTCGGTTTCTGCTTCATCTTCAGTATCGATCGACGGTGTAAGGTGTCCGTCGATCGATATCGATTTCCCAGGTCTAGGGGAAACATGGAAAATTTTAACACCTTCCAAAGTGATTCCTCGGTATTCAATTATTTCTTCCTCTTTGTAATCTTTGTCGTACTCGAGATAAGCTGTGTTGTAACTAAAATCGCCATGTTGATGCGGGGCTTGTGCAGAAGTGTGAGTGTCGATCGATGCGATAGGGTGGGTATCGATCGATTGTTGAATTGTCTTGTTGTCGATCGATGGGTGTGATTGAGTATCGATCGATGCTCCTTCTTCTGATTCCTCACCGAACTAGTAATTGCAGAAACATGTGGCCACAAGTTCTGCATTATTCCATAATTCTGTGAGGGTATGCTTATTCTTATAAATCTCATAATACACATTATGATCTATCAAGGAAAGGCACAACTTGTTTGTCTTCATGTCACAAATGGCTCCTACGGTGCCCATGAATGCTCTTCCAAGTAACAAAGAGGAGTTCCAGTTGATCTGTATGTCCATTACATGGAAGTCTATCGGGATTAAGACGTCCTGAATTTGTAGTGGGACATCTCTGCATATCCCCCTAAATCGACTCTAGAGCAATCCACAACAATGAAAGAGTGGCTGGAAGGTTCGATTCTTAGGTTTAACTTCTCTGCCATAGCTCGGGGTATAATGCTCACTGATGATCCAATGTCACAAAGGGCGTTGGGAAACTAGTGGCCCTTGATCAGACATGGCACTACTGATGAGCCCTATCAACCATCATAGGCTCTGATGCATTTATCTTCTGCTCTGAAGTTATCTTTTTCGTGACCTTTTGTTGCTGAATTCATTTTGTCACTGGGTACCATTGATCGATTGTACGATCTCTGCGGCGAACGACGAGTGAAGTTATTCACGATTATGTCAAGTCAACAGGAACCGTCAATCGACTCTCAGTAACTTGTGTCGATCGATGTCTGTGTTGGCTGCCTAACGAACTTGGTTTTCCTATATGGAACTATTTCTCCTGAGGCTTTTCTCCCTTAACTTCTAGCCATAAATCATCATTAATCACAGCATTGACGTGATGTTTAAGTCCATATTCCCTAACCATAGCCTAGTATTTGTTAAGGACTTCGCTCGCCTTAGTTACTTGATGTTCCAGCTTCCCCACACGGGTGTCGAGATCTTCAATCTTTGTGTTAAGGTGGAGGTATAGGAAATCTAAGTTCTTATTGTAGTCCATAGTCATCCTCTGCTGCCCCTCCAGTACTTTGTCAAACATATCGACCCATGGTGTTCTGATTGGTCTCAAAATCTCCATGCCTTTAGCAGCTTGGGCTTTAGCTTCATGTTGAGATATTGCAGCTTCTGCTTCTGCTTATGTATCAGGTATTACAGCCCCCTGATCGTCTATCTTTTTACTTGCTGCATTACGAAGATGACCGTTGAGGTCATGCAAGTCTCCATTTTCATTCTGAACCACAATTATAGGCACAACCATCTGAACTCGTTTGCTTTCGCTGATCGATGCGGATGGGATGCGGTCGATCGATGCTAAGTGATCAATGTCGGTCGATGCTAGAGTTCTGATTCCGGTCGATGATAACTGTAAAGAAGTTTCGATCAATGCTGAATGTATGTCGTCGATCGATGCTTGTCGTCTTTCTTTGCGGATTGTACATTCGAGTTTCTGCGGATCTGAGAATAATAATTATTGACCTTTAGTGCTCCTGGTACTCTTTTACATACACCTAAAACAAAAAGGAAAAGAAAATCAATAACTCAATAGTAAAACAAGCCTAGACTAAACCCTAGAAATTAAATCTAATGGTGATCAATGTTCCCCGGCAACGGCGCCAAATTTGACATGCGGTGTTGTTTATTGTTCTAGCAGGGTATAAATATCCTAAACAATCATCTATCAAATTAACTCTTAATTCTAACACACAAAATAATACTTTTGCCAAGAGAGATCAGGTGTAGTACTTATGGATAATATCCAGAGAGAACAATGACACACAATAGACTTCTTATTCCTAAAGTTAAGCTAGGTGATTATATATATATATATATATATATATATATATATATATATATATATATATATATTGGTAACAAGTAATCAGTCTAAGGAAATTTTTCTTATTAGAGGGTGTAGATGCAATATGAAAATACACTAATAATGTAAATATGGAAATATGCTAATAAACTAACTAGTTGTAAATGTAAATATGTTAGATCTAGGGTTTCAGACCAGTGGATTATAGAAGATAGAAATTAAGGGTATTTAATCATGGAACTCGATATCTAATGTAACAGACACCATCTCTCGCTGCGAGTCTAATCTATTGACTAAGTCCAATGTCTCAGCTCTCGCTTGTTGACACAGAATGACCATCGATCGATGGCAATGATCCTGCGTCAATCGATGGTTTCTTGAGTCAAGCTTTATGACCTAATTCAATAAGATCACTAGATTAACTAAATCAACTCTCGTTTGTTTCTAGCAACATAGCTCAACAGAATAAACTACAGTAGTAGACAATGCTCTCACTTGCGCTTAACTATCTTATTATCAGGGTTCTAGTTAGCTACTCTAGAACACAAGCAATAAACACATTTCTATTAATAGATCTAATAATGACCCTAACAATTATATTGTTTGGCTAATCCATTAGTACCATTAATAAACCCTAAATCTAGTTGTTAACTACTCGGACATGATCAAAGTAAGAAGGATAATCTGACTATAATGCATAGATAAACCACTGGAATTCCAATACATATCTCCCTAAGAATATTGTCTACTATATTGTATTTTATTGAATTGTATTCCCCCCCCTTTCTCTTTGTTTCATACATAAAGTATAAATATAAAAAAACCTAAAATCTAGGTCAAAACTCGTCCAGGGATAAACTTGTAATCTTGTGTCTTGTCTCTAACTTGGACTTGAAGTCGGCTGTCTGCAAATTGGTCATCGATTGATGCCAAGTGGTCAGCATAGATCAATTTTGGTCTTATAACATCAGTCGACGTCAGGATAGTGCCATCGATCGACGGCAGTGTTGTACTTCGACTCTCTCATAGATCAGCTACAGATTAATCTCCTCTAAATGCTCCAAAAGCTCCAAGTATCTCCATATATCTCCAAAACGTACCTGGACCTTTAAAGACCTTAAAACATAGTCTAGAAACACATAATAGACCCTAAATGGAGTCCATAACATGGCCTAAAACTGGTAATAAATAGGCTATATCACTGTTTACACGATAACCATGAACTTCATTCAGGAAAATGAGTCTTCACAGTTTTTATCGTAAAGTCCCAACGATAACTCCAATCGAGACAAAACGAGGGGTGGATTCGCCGGGGTTCAACGAAAGGCATAAGATCTTGTTTATGTTCGGTCAAACTTGCCGAACGGGCAAGTTAACCTTCTTGCTTGGTCCAACTCGCCGAAAGGGTGAGTTGACCATCTTGCTTGGTCCAACTCGCCGAGTGGGCGAGTTGACCATCTTTCTTGGTCCAACTCGCCGAATGGGAGAGTAAGCCATCTTGCTTGGTCCAACTCGCCGAACGAGCGAGTTGGACTACGTGTTTGGTCTCGTGCTCCGAATCTCTCGAGTCCTTTGCTTGGGAACTTTTGTCGAGATTGTGTCGAGAAAGATTTCGCATATAAACACACTTTAGATGTTGATTTCGAGACGTCGTTGACCCCAATAGTCGTTTGTTCGGATCGGACCCTCCTATCCGAGAAATTGTCGTATAACTTGAAGCTTTTGTCCTGGATTTAGACTTCTTTTTAGATAAGAAATATTTCTCGGGATTTTTCTAGCGTTGATTCTGTCGTGACCGATTTTGACCCCAACAATGGCGAACATACTTGGATATATTCTAAGTATATGGCCCACTAGTTTATGATATTTAGACTTGAGGTTTATGGAATTAGATTAGGGAACCGAACCACGCATTGTTAGACATACTTGTTAGGATATCGGATTATATATATATTGGTATTGGTAGATATATATGGTTTTATGAACTGAGGTTGAACGTGATCAAACCAAGGGACCATGAAGACTCAATCAGCAAGAAGTTGTGTGGTGTATGGTTGAATCGACTTAACAATAACTTATGATAGCCTATGGTGAAAACTAAACTTATGTAGTGAATCTCATTGATTTTATTAATACAATATCGATTTGCCCACTGTTTATACTTGTTGTTTGAATTGTCTATGAATCGAATTTAAAATAAGAATGGCAAAGTAAAATAATAAACTAGAATATGAATCAAATACAAAAATGGTCTAAGTGTAATGTTGAGGGTCCAAGTAGGTCTCGAGCCTCGGGATCGGGCATTATAGGTGACGAGCCCAGCTCTAAGTCTTGTCGTCCATGGGAAAAGAGACAAGAACAACGTCTTGTCGCCACTAACGAAGAGACCGGCATAAGTCTCGTCGCCCATGGGCGATGAAACAAGAACAACATCTCGTCACCCGTGGGCGACGAGACACGCTTAATGTCTCGTCACCCATGGGTGATGAGACCAGCCATAGGTCCTGTCACCCGTGGGCGATGAGAAACGTTCAATGTCTCGTCACCCATAGGCGACAAGACCATCTCTTTTTCGTCAATCTCACCTTCGGGTCGTGACCAAGCCGCTTCTTATCTCGTCTTGATTGGAGTTTTCGTTAAAGTTTTGCGATAAAAATAGCAAAGACTTGTGTTCTCGTTAAGACTTCGAATCAATCGTATAAAACGGAAACAATTAACTTAACACCACTGTTATCTTGATTATACGAACGGTTTTATTATTTTGCGAAACCAACGTTATAGAAACCAACATCGTATGAAAAGCAATTTCTGATAGGTCCCAATATTTACCACTTTTAGACCATGTTTTGAGTCCTGTTTGGAGTCTATTATATGTCTCTAGGATGTATTTTAGAGAAATTTCAGGTCCAGGTATATTTTGGAGCATTGACGAGATTAGGAGGCTTTCTAGAGCTCAGAGAGAGGAGCCACGTAGGTGGTCGAATTCAGCAAACTACAAGTCGAGACAGGGTACTGCATCGATCAACGAAGCACTCTTGCCGTAGATCGACGGTAGATGCGCAAAAGCTTAAATCACAAAGTAGCTGACTTGAAGCCTAAGTCACATAAATTACAAGATTCCCCCTGGACGTGCTTACATGGCCTTTGATAATGTTTTTTGAAATGGACGACTTTTTACAAGCTTTGATACTTTTCATAAGAAACATAGTAGTTTAAAATTTTGGGGGAGAAGATCAAGAGTTCTTCAAGTTTTGTATTGGAACCCCACTTTCTAATCCATATTCTTTATCTTATGCATTATATCATGTTTATGATTATGTTTTACTTAACTATGTCTAAGTATTCACCTTGTTAGATTTAGGGTTTATTAATTGTTTTGATAAATTAGCCAAAAAAGTATAATTGCTAGGATGATTATTAGATCTATCAATAGAATCATACTTATTGCTTGTGTTCTTGATTAGCTACATAGAACCCTGATCTTAGGATAATTGACAACTGCGAGAGTTAAATCATTACCTGAATAAATCTTGTTAACCATAATTACTATAGAAAATCGAGAGACTGGTCTGGTGATTCTAAGTGAACCAATCGAATCTGATTTTTTAATGGTTGACTAAGAAAGTCGTCGATCGATGTCGTTTTCATACCATCGATCGACAGTCATTCCGAGTTTGCACACGAAAGTTGTAGACACTGAGCTTAGCCATAGGATAGATAGAACTTATAATATCGTTACCAATTGAGTTTGTCTTCTATGACTGAAAACCCCTTGGCTTATATTCATTATATTCCACTACCTGAAAACCCTAGATCTAGCTATTTTTCTTCCTTGTTTACAAACCAACTATTTCCATGTTATTTTAGAGTATTATTAATTACCTAACATAGCTAAGTTGATCATTAAATTTATATTGTTCCCTCGCTCTCTATGGATTCGATCCCTAAGTTTTACAGATAAACCTCTTATTTGAGAGAGAGTAATCAGTAACTCTAGGGTAATTTGAGCACGTATAAAATTTGGCGTTGTTCTCGGGGAGAAAGGATTTCCATTAGATTTGTTTAGCAAGTTTTGTCTAAATTTTCTTTTCTTTTTAGTTTACTTACAATTTTTTTTCCTTGTCTTTTAGGTGCATGCCCTACAGTACCAGAAGCAACAAGGAAAAATACCTAATTTTCTCAGACCCAATAGCCATCGGACGTAGAATCCGTAAGGAGAAGCGACAAGCATCGATCGATGCCAAAACTTGTTTGTCGATTGACACTCATCTACCAAAATCTTTCGACACCAATACCGACATATCGATCGACAGTGATTCCCGAGCAGAGATGGTTGCTATGCTAATCATGAATAGGAATGAGAGAGGGGACATGTATGACCTCAATGTTCATCATCATAATACAACAGGTCAGAGAATTGATGATTAGGGGATTATAATCCCTAAACCAGAGGCAACTGCTAAAGAAGCTATTGTAGCTCAAGCTGGAGCTGAAGCCGAGGATGTTCAATCCAAAACATTGGCTGACTACAATCGTCAAGATCAACTGTATGTCACCGATCTGCTATTTGTCCTCCATCTTTCTATAGGAACAATTTTGAGCTGAAACAATCCTATTTCACACTTGTGGCACATGCACCATTACATGGTCTTTCTAATGAGTAACCTATGGACCATTTGGAGCGATTCAAGGATCTTGTGTCTGCCATCAAGGCTAATGGAGTCCCTGAAGACTACCTTCTATGCAAGCTCTTTAGGTATTCGCATGTTGGAGATGCTTCATGCTGGCTTAAGAATCTACCACCGGGATCTCTTACATCCTTGACATATATCAAAAACGCCATCCTGCGTTGTTTCATTGATGATGCCAGAGTTGAGGATTTGAGGAGCAGAATCGCTACATTCACATAGGCGCGCCTTCATAGTCTTTCAAAAGCTCCTGGATCAGATTAAAGTACTACCAAAGAGATTGACCACACCATGGATTCAATGAAGTACAACTTCTCAGCACTTTATTATGAGGTATTGTGTTGTCATACAAGATGGCTTTAGACATAGACAGTGAGGAAAAATTCTGCACTAGGAGTCTAGAAGAGGATACAAGATTGATAGAGAATTTGACTGCTAAAAACAACACCAAACAAAATGATCATGAGACAAAGAAATCAGTCCCTATACTAACCATGAACCAGATGGAATAAGTATAAAGCCAAGTTGGACAATGTTCAGAGGTTTCTGAAGAGGCACCTTAACTTTGCAGAAGATAAAGAAGCTATAGGATCTGAGAATGAGAATGGTGAAGAAGAGGATGTGAACTTTGTTGGTGGAAATGGACTCCGATGATATGGAAACCAGAGAAACATAAACTCTTATGGCACTGGTCAGAGGAGTATCTATAACAAAGGATCACAGCAGCAGATACCCTATAACAACGGCAGAACCTATGGAGCCCCCTACTATCAGAAGACCCCATCAAATACCTAGGAGAACAAGGTTGAAGCCATGATTGACAAAGTTCTGGAGAGACAGCAAAAGATAACAGTGGATTTTAATGAAAAGATTGATTTGTCTATTTTAACCTCAACACTAAATTTGAATCTCTCAACACCCATGTGAAGAAGATAGAAAATCAAGTTGTTCAGACCAGTGAAGTTGTGAGGAGACAAGAAGCCTTGATCAAGGAGAATATTGAGGCCGGACAGAAGCACCACATCAGCGCCATCATAGATGAAGATTTTTGGCAAATAGTGGAAGAAGTTTGGGACCAGGAGGAAGAAACTCGTGAGAATCCGTGGCCCTATTCGAAAGACCATCGATCGACATCCAAAGTTAACCATCAATCGACGGTACCTAAAGAATCTGTGGAATCGTGTGAAGAGATAAACATCGATTGGCAGTCGGACCCTACCATCAATCGACGGGCATTCGTAACAAAGGGATGTCAGTTTCCAAGCATAGAGATGAGTCTTTTGTATGCTAATAGGCACTCAAAACCCAGCCTACCCAAACCTAGAAAAAAAGATGAACCAGTCCCTATGGTAATTGAGGAAGAAATGGATCGACATTTTAGAGGAAAAAAGATGGTCCCTAAGCATCTTAAAAGGAATGTTAATGAGAAAGAGATGGACTGCTTTGCTATGAGAATCCTCAAAATCCCTTTAGAAACCCCATTCGAGGAAGCTTATTACACTCACATATTGTGGATGTTCTTCAGAGAAACCAAGGCGACTGATAATGACATTGTAAGAATGTTCAATCAACTGAGGGAGAAGATAAAGTAGAGGGTCAAGTTCAAGAAAAGAAGCGACCCTGAGAAGTTTGTGGTTTCCTGCAACATCAACGGACATAACTACCCTCATGCACTCTGCAACACCGGTTCTTCAGTAAGCATTATGCCAAGAACCATGGCAGAGGTGCTAAGCTTAAAAGTGGAGCCTTCTAGTGAGTCATTAACTTTTTTGGATTGCTTTAAGGTGAAATCAGGAGGAATAATCAAAGACCTCCAAGTGAAGAACGATGATGCCCTAATTCATGTAGCCTTTCATGTCTTGGACATCCAAGTGGAGCAGAATTCATTCCTGCTACTTGGAAGAGCTTTCATGGCCACAATAAGAGCAGTATGCGACATTAAGACAAATAAGTTGTATCTATCTCTTATTAATCAAAATACCTACTATGAGCCTGTTCAAACTAGAACCAAGATTCCTCTCATTGATTTGGTTCATGAGCCAGGACTTGTGGCCACATCTTTCTGCGACTTTGAGCTAAAAGAGGAGTCGGATGATGGAGCATCGATCGACACCCAACCCATACAATCGTTCGACGGTGACAACATACAGTCGGTCGACACCCACCCTTCAGCATCAATTGATCCTCATTACAAAGCAGAGTCCAAAGCAGTTACCACCGCAGAACACAATGCAGATTAGGGTCATCCCAGACCATATGAGTTTGGAATTATAAGGGATCCAAAAGGATGTGCACGAGCCATTGATGGACGAATTCTCAATGTATCAAAGAAAGAAGTTGCAGGCATACTCGCAATGGACAATCGACTAGGAAACCTCTTTAGTCCACATCAACATGTCAACCAGACAAATAAAAACATAGAATCAATCGACACAACACTGTTGCCGTAGATCGACACTCACCTTACAGAGGAATTTGCCGGTTACAGATCAGAACCTGAAGTGTTTGATCCATAGAATTTTGATAATGGGAAGAAAGAGATGAGTATGATGTCTACAGAGACAATTATGACAATGCACGAGCTTTAGATGGCCGAACCACCAATGTGTCAAAGGAAGACATCAGAGATATTCTTCAGAGAGCAGCCATCATTGGACACACTCGTTTTGTTTGCTAGAGTATGGAGAGAATTTTGAGGAGACTAAGCCATCGGCTGACTACTACAGTAGAGCATAAATAAATGACATGGTACATAGCACCTACAGAGCGCATGAGATGTTGATGGAGGATTACTACAAGAGGATTGATGATATCTACTACCCGTTCAACAACAATATTAACTAGTTAACTACATGGATTGAGGAGATGAAGCAAAAGATGGACTCTACTGTTAAGATGGTTAAGAAACAACAACAGAAAGACGTAGACAAAGTACCATCTATCGATGGACAATTCCAATCATCGATCGACGCTATCCGTGGACCATTTTTGACCAAGACTGGTAACCGAGAAGCTTCTAGAAGATAAACTTGATGGAGTTTAAGCATCTCAAGACATGATGATGGAAGTTATCTCTAGAAGATTCGATGACATATCCATACCCACAAACATCATGATCAGTTGGTTACACAAATGTGTTGATCGCCTTGAGGAAAGGATGAGTCAAGTTGAGCTCATACAAGAAAGACAACAAACCGAAGGTGATGAAGCCATAAGATGCTTCGTTGGTACCTAGTTCCAGATGAGCAAAGAGGATGTGGACACTTGCTTTTCCAGCAAGTGATGATTTACCCCATCTTAGTCCAAACAGTCCTAAACGTTAAGCTAAAGACTATAATAAAGCGCTGAGTGGGAGACAACCCACTATTAGGCATGTTTTAAATTTAATTTATTTTCATGATTTCACTAATTTTCGTATTTTTCTTTATTTTATTTCCTTCTTCCATCGTTTACAAATCCTCTATTTACTTTCTTGTTATTTATTGCTTTACATTATTTACCACTTAGCTTAATCTGATGGCCATCATTATACTGTGTGAAACATTGAGTCATGTTGATTCGATCGCTAAGTAATGCAATCTCTTATTTAAAAGAGTTTCTCTTAGGTAATTTGAGAATATTAAGCATCGTCTCGATTCTCATTTTAGTTCTCAGGTGTCGCAAATCTGTAGATTGAGGAAGAGAAAGCTGTTAAAATTGAAACACGTCAAACCCCTAATCTAAACCTAAATAAAAAAAACCTGATTCAAAATCCTCACCCTAACTTGAAACCAAAATCGAAACCTAGAACAAATCAGAACCCTAGAACAAGCAGACCCATGTGAATCAAACATTAACCCCACATGCAAACCAAATCGAAACCCGATTTGAAACACTAACCCTAACTTGATACCAAAATCAAAATTCTAGCTTTAAATCAAAAACCCTATAAAAAATTAAAACCGTAGAACATTCAAACCCATGTGAATCAAAATCCTAACCCACACGCAAACCGAATCAAAACCCAATTCGGAATCCTAACCCCATATGCAAAACAAATCGAAACATTAACTGGAAGTTTCAATATATAAAATTGAGGTCGATGACGATCCTTAGTGGCGGTTGCGGTGGAAGGAGCCATGGAAAGAACAACGAATAGACAGATATGAATCTTAACGAACAGAGATAGACGAACAAAGAGAGAGACTTAAAGAATCAATAGGAAGAGATGGTGAATAGAGACGAGAAATCAAGAGGAACAGACAGAGAAGAGAGGTTGAGAGAAAGAAATTTGTGAGTCTTAGAGAGATGAGAGAGAGAGAGAGAGAGAGAGAGAGAGAGAGAGAGAGAGAGAGAGAGAGAGAGAGAGAGAGAGAGAGAGAGAGAGAGATTGAAAATTTGGCTATGGGAGGGATTTGGGTCTGGAGTCCAAATTTTTGGAGGTAAATTGGTTTTTTGCCAAAACAATTGGAGGATTTTTTTTTTTTTTGAAAAAGGTTTAGAGGTTTTGAAGGACTAGGGGTTTTGCATACTTTTAGGGATTACATATAGTTTAGAGAGGGTGTGGGGTTTAGGGAGGGGACAATTAGGGTTTCGATTAAATTTTTTTAAAAAAATCTAAGCTAAGAACTTGATTCACTAAAACTGTAAATATTGGAAACTCATATGTTACATTTTTATATACTACAAATTCATTAAACTAAAAAACTTATATTATAAATTCATATATTTTGCAAATACATTAAAACTTTTAAGTAAACTGGGAACGTGAATCAGATTGTGAATCAGAATCAATACTAAAATAATTTCTAGATATATTAAATATCAATACTTTATGATTATATTTTAATAATTCTATTATTAAAATTTGTGATATAATTTTGAATAGCATGGTTATGGGCCAGACTAATACATGATACACATATTGAACTAAAACCTCTCAAGATGGACTATCTATATATTTTTGAAAGAGAAAATGACTAGAATGTTATACATTTGTTGGTATATTACTAGAATGTTATACATTTCTTTTTTATTACTAGAATGTTTTACACCCCTAGTAAATTACAATTTAAGCCCCTTTATTAATATTTTTAATTGTCATTAATTTTAAATCAAAAATCCATGTCATTGAACTAATTTCCATGTCACCATAGAGGGAAAATGAAGAGTTAAACTCAACGGTTTGAAACAAAAAAAATCAGAAACTTTCTAAATCTTAACTTCCTCGAAATCTCTCTGTCGGATTCCCTAAATTCGTCTCCCTCAGAATCGTCTCGGCTCCGCAAAGCTTCTCTGTAATCTCCGAAAACCATAGCGTCTTCGTCTTGTCTGGTATGTTCGATGGCGTCTTTTCGAGTTTGCGACTGAGTTTGGTTTATATTGTGACGGATTTAGAGTTGTATTGTAGCTGAGTTCGATTTATATTATGACTTAGTTAGTTCTCTGTTTCGGCTGAGTAACTTAGACAGTTTTAGCTGGGTTAGGTTTCTATTGCGGCTGATTTAGTTTGTCGTTCTGGGTTAGGTTTCTATTGCGGCTGATTTATTAGCGTCATGTTGTGTTGAGTTAGGTTTCTATTGCGGCTGATTTAATTTGTCGTTCTGGGTTAGGTTTCTATTGCGGCTGATTTATTAGCGTCCTGTTGTGGCTGAGTTAGGTTTCTATTGCGGCTGATTTATTAGCGTCCTGTTGTGGCTGAGTTAGGTTTCTATAACACGGCTGATTTATCGTTGCGATGTTATATATGTCTTCTATGATCAGATGGATGCTTCTGATGATCAAGCACGAGATTACCCTCCAAGAGGGGCTTCTAATCTGGAAAATAAAGCCATTAATCACAATTTCCATATGGGAGAATTCCCTCACGTTAGAGAAACAATAGGATTTGATGTGTGGGAGCATCTGAAGCAGTGTCCTATTGGAATAATTGCTAAGCTAGCTGATAAAAACAGTGTGTGGTCTGGTAGGACCGTACACTATCTACTATGTAGACAGTTGGTAGTCCTTAAGAATGAGATTTGGAGTCTCGTTGTTGATCAACCTATCAGGTTTAGCTTACTGGAATTCGGTGATATCACCGGGTTAAACACAGGTGCACTGCCAACAGAAAGTTTTGAACCTGACCAAGACCAATACATAACATTCTGGGATGAGTTGAAAGTGCCGCATGGGAGTGGACCCAAATTAGATGAACTGCAGGCAGCATTAGGGGTATGTCGGCCCTGGAGTTTTGAAAAGCGTAAATGGTTAGGGCTGTTACTTCTTCAAGCCATGGGACTTTATGCTCTGCATCATAATTCTAGGATTCCCTTTGAAAGTGCAAAAAGAGTTTTCGATGATGAAGCCATGATGACTTATCCATGGGGTCGGACTGCATTTCAAGTTCTTGTTGGATCTATTAAGGGATTAAATCCAGAAGGAGCGTCGTACACCATAAGCGGTCTGAAGGACGCGTTATTGGTTTGGGCTTATGAATCTATCTCTTGCTTTGGAGAGCGTTTTGGGACAGTGGCCGATGAGAATGAAGTTCCGCTTTTGCGATGGAGT
The DNA here is from genome assembly GCA_905132885.1 of Moricandia moricandioides. Classification (NCBI taxonomy): domain Eukaryota; kingdom Viridiplantae; phylum Streptophyta; class Magnoliopsida; order Brassicales; family Brassicaceae; genus Moricandia; species Moricandia moricandioides. Next base: position 2,925 of record CAJHQQ010000876.1, on the reverse strand, counting down.
GGAAAGCGTACACGTTCAAGTTTTACTACTATCATCTCTGAGGAAATCAGAGACCATGGTGAGGTAAGGTTTCAGGCTGAGTTAGTTTTGTTTAATGACTGAGTTATGATTTATGTGCTTTAATTGATGACTGAGTTATGATTTATTTAATGGTTGAGTTATTATTTATATGATGGCTGGGTTATTTTTTTGATGATTGATTTATCGTTTATATGATGGCTGAGTTATATGTTTAGATGACTGATTTATCGTTAACTGTTGTAGGTGCGTGTGAGGAATATGGTTATGAAGGAGGACATAGAAGAGATGTTTCCTCAGTGGGAGGATGAAGAAAATGACCCACAACTTGAAAAATTAATAAGAGACATACATGCGGGTACGTTTGTTAAAGGTTTTTGGGATGTGCAGAAGAATGAGAAGGAGAAAAAAATGAAGGTTAGAGCTAGAGTTTCGTCAGAGGCTGAGCCTCCCGCAAAAAAGCTGAAGAAAAATAAGAAACAAAAGGAAGCGAACAACTCAGAAGGTGAAGCTTCTGGTGTAGAGAAGGAAGGTAGCAAAAAGATTGGGAAAACTGCGACTCTGAAGACCATAATCACTTGTTTGGACAAAATTTCCAAAAAGTTGGACAAGTATGACTCGCGGTTCATCTCATATGATACCAACTTTGCTGAGGTCAACCAGAAGCTGGAGAATATGAAGAGTCACATTCATGACACAGTCAAAGCTTCAGTGGCAGAGCATTTGAGAGTTATTGGGTTATGGGAAAGTAGCGAAAATGTTGATAAAGTGCCCACCTACAACTTATGTTTAGAGCAGAAGTCCGTTAATAGTTCAACGGCAGGTAAGACCCCTGCTAAGACCCCTGCTAAAGATGCTTAGACCCCTGCTAAGACCCCTGCTAAGACCCCTGCTAAAGGTGGTAAAGCCAATGCAAAAGGTTTCGAGGCTAAAGCTGCTGGTGAGGTGAAAAAGAATTTGGTAGATGACTTTGGTGATGTTGATTTTGTTTTTGTTTCTCCTGGCAAGGAAGCAGGACGCGGTTACAGGCTTAGGTCAAAAAAACAACAGGAGGGAGATGAAAAAATACCAAAACAGACAGCGGCTGAGAAGAGGAAGATGACTCAGTTACAGAAGAGAGAGGCGGCTGAGTTAAAAAGGAAAGAGGCTGATATTAAAAAAAGAAAGAGGCGGCTGAGTTAAAGCAAAAGGCGGCTGATATTAATAAGCAAGAAGCGGCTGAGTTACAGAAGAATGAGGCTGAGTTGAAGAAGAAGGGGGTGGCTGGGAATAAGAAAAAGGTTCGCGATGGTGTAATAAGAATACCTATTCCAAGAAAGAACCCGATTGTTAGTGACAGTGAGCTAAACGATGTGACCGAAGAAACAATCGCGATGAATAACGAACTGTTGCTGGAGTCTGATGAGGACAAAGAGAAAAAGATTAGGTCTGCAAAAATTAAGACTTATCGGGAGAGAAGTGTTCAATTAACCCCAACTGGGTTAGCAGCGACAAAAGAAAATGCTCTTCTAGCACGAGGATTTCCTTATATTGGAGATAATGGAACAACGTGCATGCGAAAGAACGTTGAACCTTCAGTAGCAATGTATGATCCTCTCGCACCTGTTGATCCGGCTAAACTGGAGAAACTTATGGAACACCTAAAGCCATTTGAGTATGGATCTTTACACCATTTGTTGATACAACTGATGTGATCCTGGAAAGCACCAAAGAATGGAAGCATGAACCTGAACCTGAAGAGCTTGAGGATGCAACATTTAAGAGTGCATTTGATGTGATCAAGGACCGGATCACTAAGGAGAACAAGGAGAGTCTAGATGAACCACAAGAAGCCACATTGCACCAACAACTTGGTGATGATGCTCTAGCCATTCCTGAAGGTCCCATGACTCGTTCCAGAGTCAAGAAGCTTAAAGAGAATGTTGTTGGATTACTCACTTCACATCCACAACAACAAAGTCTTGGACAAGGTCTGATCCGAGATGTCTTGATCACCATTCAAGCCATCTCTACATCAAGCTGAGTTAGTGTCTAGGCAAGACATGGGGTGTGTGCTCTTTTCCTTGCTTTTGGTTTTGTCCCACGAGGTTTTCCAGGAGGAAGGTTTTTAACGAGGCCACAACTTGTCTACACATCACCTAAGTGCTATTCTCGGTCCAAGACTATAGAAGTTTACATTTTATTTCATTCCATTTAAAAGCTTATGTTAAACTCTCTTTCCTTTTTTGATTCATGTCGAAACCCTAGAGGATTTGTCTCTGGTTTCTTATTTAAAGGGTTCTCTACACCCTTTTGTAATCATCCAATCTTTTCTATACAAGTTACATTCATCTTTGCGGCTCTCTCTCTCTCTAAAAGAAGTGTGCCGAGTCTGGTGTGTCATATCCAGAGCCTAAGGGTGTCTAGTTTGGTGTGTCATATCCAAATTATTCATCTAGGAGTATCAAGAGATCATCCATCCCTCTTGTGTCACCATTCAATCCACACGCCTTGAAGGACTTGAGTCTCTGATTCGTTCTTGCAAGGATCTATCCATTCCCATCAACCAAAGAGCATCCTAGGGACGCATCAAGTGGTATCAGAGCAACTTTGGTTGGGAAGTACTCGCTATCCTTTGTATTCTCTTGTTTCTTTTTGTTTGTCTCATCCGTGTATCATCTATATCAATCTATATCATCTTGAATAAGCATTAGAAATCTTTGTTTAGGGGCTGCTCGTGACTGCATAAGTGTTTAGACAAGAAATTTTAGACTTTCCTTTTTTGGTTTCATGCGAAAACCCTAGAGAGATAAAAACCCTAGCCGCATGTACCTTGTTGTCGATCACTTTGTGCATTAGTTTAGCTTGTCTATCACCTTGAACACAAGCATATTGAGGCTATTAGGGTGCTAGAAAACCTTAGGAGTG